>OX439003.1:21762294-22016461 GCA_949316495.1 Amphiduros pacificus
GTTGAATTTAGTGAGATAACTTGCTTGCATCACAGTTTCGTTGCCACATATCAAGACCTTTGTGGTTTCATGAGTGCTTTAAGTTATTCAACTTCATGAAATGCTGTGCCATCATATTCCAGATCTAACTGTCAGACTTTAGAAAGCTGTATGGATCTATCCACACAGAAATGTCTAACTTATGCCAAAAACATTGCTCGTCCACACAGTGCAAGTGGTTAACACGGTTCATAGTCCAACCAATAATGTCTAAAAATAAGAGTTCATTTTGTTCACTTGATATCAAATTAAAAGTATTCACTGAGGCAAGATCTTGATCTATTTGGTTTTATCTTGGGAGTAATTATGAATGTAGGCGTGACGGCCGTTATATGAGATATAGCGTCATGGTAACGCATTGTTTTACACAATGGTTTCAAAATCCTTTGATCCTATCATAGTTGCCGACTTCGAAATAGTGGAACATATTGTTTATTATATAGCATTTATAAAATTCCTGTTGCATTTTTTCTATTGTTATTTTTGTTGATTTTAAATGATGACATAACATTTTTATAAGTCAATTTATTTCTGATGGCGCATATATTGGCAGTGATATAAATTACATTTTCTAATAGTAATTTTTTCACTGAATAACATGATATATTTTTCTAAGCTGCCAATATTTGCTCCAAAAACTAAAGATAAACTGGAAAGAAAACACGACAATAAAACATGTGGTTTCCTCAGTATCTGAGGTTGTAACAACAATTTTTAATACATTTTCATAACTTTGATATTAATATACAAATCTTTCTTTAAAATCGTCCAAACTTGGAGCGGAGAAATAAAATCATGAATGCTTTAAATGGCATGTGGCCACGAAACTGTGATGCAAGCAAGCTATCTCACTATAATCAACCAAAATACTCCAACCGTGGTTATTATATATGTAACTAATGATGGTGTTATTTTCTTGAATATTTGGATGTTATAGTTGATATATAAAGGTTAAGGAAAAGCACTTTCTATTCAGCCATTTTACACCATACGACACAGTTCAGAGCTCTCCTGTAGCATTCACTCCCAATTAATGCTGTCCTCTTTTGTTGAGTGTGGAAGTCCAATTGGCTCCTGTATTGCCTAATGTTATGGGAGTCCAACTGGCCCCAGTATTGCCTTATCTTATGGGAGTCTAATTGGCTCCAGTATTGCCTTATCTTATGGGAATCCAATTGGCTCCAGCATTGCCTTATGTTATGGGAGTCTAATTAGCTGCTGTATTGCCTTAGGTTATGGGAGTCTAGTTAGCTGCTGCATTGCCTTATGTTATGGAGTCTAATTGGCTCCAGCATTGCCTTATGTTATGGAGTCTAATTGGCTCCAGCATTGCCTTATGTTATGGGAGTCTAATTAGCTGCTGTATTGCCTTAAGTTATGGGAGTCTAGTTAGCTCCAGTATTGCCTTATGTTATGCGAGTCTAATTTGCTCAAGCATTGCCTTATGTTATGGGAGTCTAATTGGCCCCAGTATTGCCTTATGTGATGGGAGTCTAATTGGCCCCAGTATTGCCTTATGGGAGTCTAATTGGCTCCAGCATTGCCTTATGTTATGTGAGTCTAATTAGCTGCTGTATTGCCTTATGGGAGTCTTATTGGCTCCAGTATTGCCTTATGTTATGGGAGTCTAATTGGCCCCAGTATTGCCTTATCTTATGGGAGTCCAATTGGCTCCAGTATTGCCTTATGTGATGGGAGTCCAATTGGCTCCAGTATTGCCTTATGGGAGTCTAATTGGCTCCAGTATTGCCTTATATTATGGGAGTCTTATTGGCTCCAGTATTGCCTTATGTTATGGGAGTCTTATTGGCTCCCGCATTGCCTGATCTTATGTGAATCTAATTGGCAAAGAAATCACAAGGACGTCTTTGGAACACTTAATTCAAGTTGATATTCCCATAATCCGTGGGAACATTGTAATCGTGGTCTTTTATAACACAGCCAATGGATGGTCAAACAAAAATTCAAATTAAATGAGGTCTTATTCTCATAATACTCGGCTAATAATGCATCGCAATACACAATGGACTTACGGTAACGCACATCGCGCATTTCATCTTTTGTGCCACATCTCCATTCATTATACTCCAATTGTTCATCAAGACGTTTTCAAAATAAAGTCAATTTTATTAATAAAATGTAAGCAACGATTACGTACTGCAGTGCTATTGTTTGATGTATTGTTAACATATATTTTCAAATACTTTTGGCAATAACTTTAATAAAATACTACATATGAAATGTACAACATGGCAACAACCTATAATGAAGCACTAGTGTTTTCCAACCACCACTCCTGCATAATTGGTGTCCTGCAACCCATTGCTCCTGAAATAGAAAGGTCTCTCTTTGATCTGATGTATGGTATCAATTATCACTTGCACCATTTTGGATGTGCAGATTTTAAAAAGAGATTTATCAAATCATAAAAATCAGTCTGATATTTTCAATGCTTAAGTGGAGCCAAATGCCATAGTGCAATTGCAGGTTTCCATCTTCTTCTTTTTTAATGATTGAATTTGAGAGACATTTTGTGCACTTCTGGTTTTAATTGTGCAGTTCTGGTGTGTTGTTTTCAATGGAACAGTATGGCAACCATAATCGGCCTGTAGCTATTTCTTGTGCTTGATTCTGCTTTGCTCAAGAGATGCCCATACATTCCATTTAGAACCTAAGGAAAAGTTCATGATGACATTTCCTCATCAACACAACCTATGAAATAAGTATCATTAAATATTGCCACAAACCATTGTTATATTGAAGAATGGCTTTTTGAACTAAAGTTGTCAGTGCAGAGGATGCAGGGTTTTTTTTACCTCAATTTTTATTTACCCAGGATCCTCATTCTGAGCATTCCCAGTAAGACTTCAAAAGCACATGGTTCCTGCCAAAGGTAATTATGATGTCATTGCACTAAGCATACCCATTAGAGGCTAAAAGGCACATGGTTCCTGTTCAAAAGGTAAACAAACCTCAACAGTGTCAAAATTGTTATGGAGCTTATCATCACAGTAAGTGGCAATACACAATGGACTTACGGTAATACACATCACACATTTCATCTTTTGTGCCACATCTCCATTCAATACTTTTCATCATCTTAAGTAGGTCCTTTATTATTTATTAAAGAGGCATATAATCACAAAATACTTCAACTTCAATTCGGCAAGATTTATACTCATAAATTATGATATAGATGGACTTAAAGGAATATTTCCCTTTTCCGAAGTATAGGAATTTGCAAAACGGGTGTCCCTTGAGTGACCCACAATACTGGAGTGAAAGGGTAAAGCGATGGTGTCTAAAGTGGGGCCACAATATTGCTTTTTGACAACTCAGTGATAACAATAATTTTTTTTTTCTAAAGAGTGGCTGAGGATGTCTTCACATAGGCTTGGAATGCATAAGCACTTATTAGAAAAGTTCCACCAATCTCAATTATTCATAATGATTGAAGTAATTTACCAAGAATCAAACTGTATGAGACCACTTAGTTAAATCCCAACAACACCCAACCCCTCCCTTAAAAGGGAGAGGTGGTATTAACCGTTGAAACAGTAAACAATACACTTCAACCCAACTCTTATTGTACAAATTGTTTATTGTTAAATATATCACATTTACTGCCATTCACAATTACCATTCAGTATGAATGATTGAATCAGTCAGTTAGAATATAATTGCTACCCATTTTAATATTGCACTTTTTATGATCGTATATCAATATTTATGTAAACATACTATTTTTTACGCAAATATCTTTGCCTCTATTGCAATATCACTCATGCTGACATGTAACAATGCTTTTGAAACTTTATGCCAAGAAATGAGATCCTTGGGGAGAATAAGATATGCTTTCAATGTTTAATAGCAAACTTCAATGCAGAGTTTCAGTTAATTGCCTCCTAAGTTTTGTATTAAGTTAATTTAATGCTGCAACATTTATCAACTTATCTCTGACATAAAATAATTGTTGCTTATATGTGGTTTAGTCACCTACATATTTTTCTTTATGATCATTTAGAATAAAATATGACCGAGGTATGTGCTGTGGTTAAATCTGGACATTATATTCAAAACAAATAAGACTAGATACTGTCACTAGATACTTGTTCATTTGAGGATTTGGAGGTTATGTCAACACCAATGACATAAGGCTGATTTTCTTCACTACTTAAACTAAGCACCTCGTCAGAATCCCAGTTAGTCAGTTTCTCCTTTTGAGGCCCTTCTGCTTTAGGATGGAGAATATCAGACTTCTCAATCACAACAGCATCACTTTCAGACGATACCTTGTTCATAGAAAGCAACTCGTTATTCATATCTGTTTCCATATCATCCACTATCTGAGAGTTTTTTTCAGTTTCTTTGTTTTTTGTTCTTGCCTCTTTGCTTATGCAGGAGCATTCGCTGTTGACTTTAATGCTGTTGTCATCTGTGTTTTTTTGGTGTTCGTCTTCAGTTAGGAAGAAAGTGACCTTTCCATTACCTTCCTCCTTGTTGTCTTTGGCAATATCATCAGCAAATCTCACCCTGGCAGGCCTGACCCGTGCTGACTGTACCCTGGAGGAGGCAGAGGCAATGATGGGGCTGCCTCTTAATATTGGAGTCTTATTTCTTATTGTCTCAGATTGTCCTAATAAAGAGTCAGACACTGATACCCTCTCTGCCTGAGCATCTTGTTTTTGTAATGCTTCAATCCTATGTGCTATTCCTTTTGTAGATGCTGTCTTTGGTCTGGCAACTCCAATGTAGCTCTGTTCGCTTCTGCTCTGGTTGATGGTCATTTTTTCAGACTTATCTGTGTCCAACATAGAGTGTTTATGGCCTTCATTGTCCACTATGGATGATGGCACATTCACAGATGTTTCCTGTCTACATGGGTCATTTTCTCTTTCCAACAAATCTATGCAGTCACTGCCATTTCCTTCTGTGACATAAATATTCTCTACTTTGAGTTTCTCAGAAATATCTCTGACAGTGAGTCCTTGGTTTGGCTTTTTATTATGACAAGATTGTGTTGATGCAGGGGTGGAAGAGGTCGGAGGGGCGTGCTCGATCACTACACTATCCCTGTTGCTCTTGGAAGATAACCGATTGAAGGCCGTGCCTTGGATGTAGACTGAGGGTAGCCCCCTGCTCTGCTGGGGGCGGCGGTCCTTGATGGTAGGTCGGGCTGTAAAGGGTCTGGAACTGCGTGACCCAGTGCCCGAAAATCCCACACCTGAAAAGAAATGACAAGTGTCTAAATCTCTACCATATAACTGTTTCTTAAAACTTATCAAATATCAAATTCAATCAGTCAGCCTTTGCCAAGAAATAAAAATATTGCTTATAATTATTTTCCTTCATATGCTTCAATGTTATACAGATTTTATGTTGTGGGCTCAATGTCACCTTTTATGATATAATCATAAATTTATTCTTAAATCAAAGACAAGCCTGCAATATTTTTCTTTTGGGTTGCATTTGATCCATTGTTTTTCTCACATAAACAAAGAGGAGTGTGTTTCTTTCCTGGCTTTATTTACATGATTTTTCTTGTTTGTCTATTTATTTGATAGTTATTTTATCCTAACATACTGAGTGAATTTGATATGGATGAACGGAAAACAATTAAGAGAGAAACCATTAATACTATTTTGTTAAATGGGGGTGGACATATTTACTTTGTACCAAAAGCTTACCTTCATCCAAAAAAACTAATATCTGTAAGCAACTGAACTGAACACAAATTAAAATCAACCAAATCTATTTGCTAGTTTACATTTGACATCAGCTATTAGGATAAACAAGTGCAATTTGGTGTATTGTCATAATTATACTACTCGAGATATTTAAAAAAGATATTAGGACTAAGTTCATTCATTAATAAACAGCTTGTCTAATGTTAATGATAACAATGTGTAAAAGTATGTAAAGCAACCAGATAATAGATATATCTCAGAAATTCAAAGTAGAAAATAACATAATGGACTCAATGTCTGTCCTGTTTCTTTGATAATTTGATTTAAACATGGTACCCTTTTTCTAAAAGATAATCAAACTTAAAAGTATTTCAAATTATTTATTGCACTGCACACAAAACAAAATCTATGTACATTTTACCAACACCTATCCAAAGCTTATATTAAGGTTACCTATGGGTGTTTTCAATAAGTGCTCCCTGGTTGCAGATAAAGAAAATTATGGTAATAAACATAGAAAATGTAGAAAGAAATCGTTTATTTCAGCCAAGATTTTAATTTCCTAGTATTTAGGGATTATCAAGGTTGTCTGTGAGTTCTCTTTATTACAGTCTCCAAATCAACATTTTGACACGATAAAATAAATCTTAAAGAATAAGGATATATTACATGCCACCCTTTTTCTGGGTTAAAAGAGTGAATTTAGAAGATATTTTATCTATTAAAGTATCCTATAATGGAATGATAAATCACAATCACGACAAATGTACAATGAGTGTCAAAGCGAAATGTGGTTACTGGAAAGTTAAAAGGAAAATGTTTTACTTTGGAATAAATAGAAAGCACGTCTCTCAGATAATCTATCACCAGAGGGCACTCGCCATCAACACCCTTAATGAATCTGTCTAAATATTTTACTTTTATTCAGAACATATTTCAACAGGAAAAGGGTAAAGCAAAATCACACAAAGGTAGCAGGATTAATCAAATTCTCCAAGAAACAGCTTAAATGACATATATTATCCCAGGAACATTTAAATGACACAAGGGTCAATCCAGCTCTCCCTCTAACTGAGAATACCATAATATGGTCATACAATATCTGTTGTATAAGCTCACAAATCATAGTTTATATTGATTATATCATAAAATTAATTTGCATTTGTTAAATGTTAGCTTTAAAGACTGTTATAAATGAATACTGCAAAGAACAAATATTGATTGGCTGCAATATTGCATTGTATACAGTGTGTATTCTGTATCAAGTGTTGTGGTTACAAAGCTACATATTTAACTTAAATGACAAATAATCATGAAAATTGCAATAGGATGGCGTTATCAGAGTTAAAAATATTTATGAATCCCATGTAAGTGCATGATATCTACTCAATTAAGCAGTCAGCTTTTAAATATATATACAAGGCAATATTGATTGGTCTTATGAGAGGTCCACTTCGCAATTGAGCGTAAGATAAATCTACATTTTAATCAATAGTGTATACCTTACATTAAGTAACCCTGGTTGAGAAAACCTGTCCAGTTAGTGACCTTATTAGTTCATACATTAATCTTGTGCTCTTTACAACTTATATTTGTGCTGACAGGCCCATTTGTGCTCAATCCTTGCAAAATAATGTCCCCCTTTTTTGCAAGGATTGGGTAATTAACTATAGCTTCATATCTTAATAATGATCCTGTGATGTCCTCATGCACATCTTAATAATAATCTTACGATGCCCATACGCACATCCGGTTTTGGGACCAATCATGGCAGTCCAGACAATGGTGGGAAACAATAGCAATCATTTTGACCAATCAGAGAGCAGCTAACAGACGATTACAAGAAGTATCCATAGTAGCAATGGAGGGAAACGGTGATCACCATGTGTCTACATTTCAACATCGCACAGATGGCTTTCTCAGATATATATATATCTATATGAGCATGCATAAATGTGACCAAATAAAATCACAGATGGCTCTTCATCTTCACCCAGTCATGCACCACCTGGCATTATTGGTAATTATCTACTCTTGCACATTATGGTCCAAATTTGGTCATGTTTATGCATGACCCAATAGTTGTTTGATCTCAACTGTATATGATTTATTGTGAGGTTTTATTGCCAAAAAGCTAAAAATAGTCGCACTAGCATTAAGCTTGGTAGATATTAACTTTATTAAAAGAAAAAAAAAACTTGTCAAGAACCAGACCAATATTCGAGATGTTTTACAATCAATTAAATTGTAATAAAAACATATTAATTACGACTATTTCTGGAGTTTTGCAAGGTTGAAATAGCAACAGATCTTGTTTGATACCTCCTGTTATTGTTACTATGGACATTTCTTGTAACTGCTTTTAGGTGGTTTGTGATTGGTTAAAACAATTGCTCTTCAATCCTATTGTTTCAGCTCCCATAATTGGTCAGTATTTATATGACATGTGTGTACAACATATATATAGTATTATCATTAGGATAATGTAAATGTCAAATGAAGTATAAATAAGTTAAAATATTACTGTCACCAAAAAGTTAATAAGATATACATTTATTAATAAACCATTAATAGATATTAGTTATGACATAGTCAACATAGCTATAAAGCTAAATACACAGTTTGGTCAAACTTATCTGACCTGTACTCATATGAAATATATGTTTTGTGAGTTTTGTTTACAGATGTCAAGAAATACAGAATAACTAAAACAGGAACATTAAAAGCTTCACACTACTAAAGCTACAATTATTTGTGATTGAACAGATTTTAGAAAAAGGGTCTCTACCATGCCTGCCATTCATCCATTGTGATGGGCTCCAGGCATGTCTCTTACCTTTAATGTTTAAACCATCATTGAGATGGATGACTTGTTGCTTCATACTGTTACCATGGCAACTGTTACTAGGGACACTATTGTTGGTGGCTGTATTGTCCCCACTCTCCTCTTGGCTGTCAGAGGGAGGCGGGGAGGTGCTCACCTCCATGGTGGTGTGCTCGACCCATGCCTGCTGGGCTGTGTGTACATGCTGAGGAGGAGGAGGAGGCGAGGTGGACGCCCTCGAGAAAGTGTGCTGGCTTAATGCTTGATTGATAGGTGCACAACAAGGGGCAGTGTGTGAACTTAAAGGTTGTGAACCAGAATCTGTAAAACAATATGGTGTACACATCACATCAGATTGTTATCACTATCAAAATGCATGTTTAACACTGTATAATTTTTTCAAATAACACTTCAAGGTGCAAAAGTGATCACTCATTCAACACTTTGAATATTCACTGCAAGTAAGGAGTTAATCTAGTTTATTTTCTTATATGTGGGTTAAAATATTAAAATTTTCAGGATTGTAATGTATTTGCAAGAAAGATTATGAATTAAAAATTGAAAGTTTTTATGCCCTGGCCTTCCCAGAGGGTGTTTGTGCCATGGACAGCAATATCAAAATTCCAATATCAAAGTTTCCCTAAATCCAGTAAATGGTGATTATATTGCGGCTTGCATAAAAACAACATTTGGCTTGCATAGAAACAGAATGTGGCTTGCACAGAAACAAAAAAGCAAGTACCGGTACTGATTTAAAAGCCGAGAAATACACTAGAACATGCCATTTTGGCCATAAATGATTTTTCATTAATACTATGCTCTGCAGCTAACATTCTGCAAATTTACTACCATTCAAACATCATCTTGATGTCTTGTGCATCAATTTTGTATGGTATGGATTCAATGAAAATTGTAGAACAGCCAATTAACCTGTTTGCTTTACAAAATCCTCTGATTCGATCATTTTTTGCCAGGGCATAAAGTACCATTTTGATGCCTATGTTTAATAATAGTTAATCATTATTTCACAAGCTATACCTGGTATATGTGGTGATGTATTAGAGTCTTTCCTTGACGTAGTTTGTTTCTCCATCACAAAGCAAGTTTCTGGATTATTACGAGGCATGTATACACCATACTTATTCAGGCTCTTGGCATCTATGTGGTGGGCTCTGAAAAAAAAAAAAACAATTTTCAACACCTATTTCAAATAAGTTCTGTTTGAGATATATTCAGACAAATGATGGACTAACAATTGATATAGAATTATTTACTTCTCATAATTTGCCAGTTTAGACATATCTCCTGGTCTGAAAGGTGGTGATATGGAGATTTATGGGCATGAGCAAGGTTTGCTTTCATGTGATCTGCAGTTTTTCTATAATTCAGTTCTTCATATTTGGGGTGCATGTGACAGCCCAAAAGCTGCTTAACTTTAAATAATCTAACAAAAACCTTGATGAGCAAATTCTTAAGTTAATACAAAGTGACAAATTTATCATATTTTAATTATTTGGCATAGTAATATTAGTGAGTTAAAGTAACTAATTTGCATTTGTATTGGAACCTGGTTCTGATTTAGTGTGTCTCAACCATATAATTCCCAAGATTACATCGTAATAAGGAAGATCAGGATGATTGACCATCATGAGATTTCAAATCACTACTCATGCCAAGTGACCTTCTTAGTCTTTGTATTATTATCCAGGTCACTAGGTCAACTAAGTGCTCTACTCAACTACATGAGCCATCTCCTCATCTCTTTAAATCAATTAAATCAATTTAACAATAAATTCTATGCATTGGATACCATTTCTATCTGCAATGATTGGAATCAAATTTTGAATACTAGTAATTATGGTAGTGTAAAACTTTTCATGTGGACAAATACTTCAAACAGACGAACAATTCGCATTTCAGAAAAAAAGCCTTTATTTACAGATCAAAATTGCAATGCCTTGACCACTGACAAAAATTTTTGTATAAAGATTTATAAGATTTACCATGCTGAACAATGAAAGAAATATGGAACAGTGGATTTGGCATTTGTTGTGGGTACTAACCTATTATATCTTGCACCCATAAGGTAGCTATGTGCAGATTCTCCACTGGGTACAGCCTCCCCGAGCATGCTGAAACATAGGTCAATTCTCAATAAACATTCTATAGATTGCCATTCCAAAAATACATGCATGTATATCATTACTCTGCATGAAACTTAATATGTAAATTAAATAAAATGGCTCACTCTCTCAAACTGGAATTCAGTTGTGTTATCAGATTCTTGCGAACCTCATTTTTCTGTTCATTCTCTGAAAGAGACCATAAAAAATGTTTTTTTAAATTCTATTCTCAATTTGGAAATGACTAATTATAAATAACAATAAATGGTTAATACTGGTAAAGTCTCTGTACAATAACCCAAGTATCATTCTTAACATTTTGTGTTACTTACTCTGCTGTTTTTCTCTCCTGACCTCATAAGAGTTCACCGGGGCTGAGTTGCATCTCTGACGAGCACGTAAGAGTCTAAAAACATTGCAGTAAAACGAAAAGTGAAAATTAAATATAAATTAAAACCAATTGTTGATAAAAAGCTACTCTGGTAATGGTTGTCCCCAAAGAATAATCATGTATTATGTATAGTTGACATGTGACATTAATCCCTTGCTGGTTGGAGCCAAAAATCTTTGTGGTCATGCACACCTCCTGCATCGCATAATAATGTGACCTTATTTGGTCACATTCATGCATGATCAAAATATGTTTGGCTCTATCTGCTTACACAATAACTGAGATGACCCGAGATGACTTCAAAAAACCAACATAAATTTTAAATAAAGCCAATCTCTGCTAAACTGAGGTAGTTAATTCTCTACCTACCTCTGCCTCCAAAGCCCTATATCGTTTACCTTACATCTTGACACTGGGGAGACAAGACAGAGCAATTCAGGAAAGTGGAAAAAAACATTCCCCATTCAGTGTTGATATTGTAATTTTTATCTGTGGCCAGGTCTAAGGCAAGAGAAACAAGGGCAATTAATGGGCATCACTTAGTTTGATGGGTCTGGTGAAATACATATTATCATTATATGAATATTCATGATCTCCAGCCAGTGGTGGCTGCGAATTTGGGCAATGGAGGCAGAGGTAGGTTGAAGATCAGCTACCTCTGTTTAGCAGAGTAATAATTCCCTTTTTACCAAAAATTATTAACAATATTCTAGTTAAAATACTGTCACTCTAACATTTTTAATTGCTTACTCAAGAAGTGGTTTATACACAAACATAATTTTTGTTTCAAAATAAACATTTGTGCTTACGTTGTCCGAGTTGGTCTACCGAGGCTGGGGTTGGCATCCCCTTTTGATGCATCTTTGAGTTCTGTGCTGGTAAGATACTGATGGGTACTGTTGGGTCGATAATAACGCAGAGCTGTTGTCCTTCCTCCAGGTGGTGCACTGCTGCAGCCTCTCTCTTTCAATTTTACTTTGTTATATTTGAAAGACATGTTTACAGGAGATTCTATCTGCAAAAAGAATTGAAACTGCTCATGAATATCAATTCATGTTAGATTTACAGTTCATCTTGAGGTTTTACAGTTCACTTTAAGCTAGTTTTTTATGACCAAAAATCTAACAGAAAACACTTATTGGATTTGGTGGTTTCATGAAAATTTAAATTAATTAATTTTGCCATAAAAATCGAATAGCTGAAAAGAGGTTTATTTCACTTGAAATCCACGAGCCATTAATATGTATAAATAGCACACTTAAGAGATAAGATGGGTGAGGACTTTATTTTACCCTGCTGGGAGAGAGCAGTTTGTTAGTAAAGAGGGGAGACTCTCCCGAGTGGCTGGGCTGGTTGTTGATCTCTACGGCCCAGGTGGGTACGGGAGAGGTACTTGGTGCTATCTGCTGCTCCATTAAACGATCAATGTCCCGCTGCATGGCCTGGTGGAACTCCTCAGGCTTGTTGAAAGAGTACGGGCTAGGCGGATGCTGCTTTAAACCTGCCACAATATAATACAGATAAGCATCATAATATCATATAGCATTGTCTCAATACAGATCAACTGTGAGCTTCAGATTGGTATTGGGATCTAGATTAAAGCAATTCCCATTTTTTTATTGTTGATCATCATTGAAGTAAGTCCAAGATCTGCAAAGTTTTGATTAAATCCAGTGAAACCTGCACGCAATCTTTTGCTTTCAAAGTTTACAAATATATCCAAACAATGTCAGACATGTACGTTTCTCACCATTGTTCCCTCACAAGTTAATGATCCAGCATGGTGGGTCTGAGGTGTGTCGCCTCATACGCACTTATTGCATGTCCTCAGTGGTCGGAACCTCACATGAATAATAAATGCCATCATTATTGTCTGCCCAGATTTCAGCCAAAATCTCAGACTTACCATTCTGGAAATCTCCAACTACCACATATAACTCGAAGAATTATGGTATCAAAAAGAAAATCTGAAATATCCATATTTTTGTTTTTCAAAATATTTAATTTTATTTTTCATAAATTGAGAAGTTCAATGTACCAATATGTTCACTAATTCCCCAAAATAATTTCACCAGTTTTGATTGATTATTTTAAAAGAGACTATTTGAAATATTTATATGAAAGTTATGTAATTATTAAACTTAACCAGGCCCTCAGTAAATATCAAGTGCATCTTCCAAAACATACATGTATATTATTGTTATTCACTCAGGAGTTTGAGAAGTATTTTCTTATTTTGGTCTTTCATAAAGTGGAATATATCATAGAATTTTGTTAATTACTCTTTTATCAAGATCCAATTACCAACTTTAAATGTAGTTTTCAATTATAAGACTGCAAGTGAATAATCATGTTCAATCAAATTTCAATTTAGATTATGCTTTCCATTATTTTGTTAACATTTTTTTCAAAATTCAGTAAATGTATGAATTACGGTTACGGTATTCTTTGAAAATTGTCCAGTTTATTTGCATTATTTGTTAGAATTGCAAAATGATATAGGATTTTATCATGATCATGGATGACAATCAGTTAAAACCAAACATATTTGTGGTCATGTATATGTGAAACCAAACATGGTCACAAAAGAATCAAATGTTTTGCCTTGGTTTGGTTGCATCTTGCACAACTTGATATTATCATCCATACTTCAATTAAAACACAGTACTATTACATGATAATCTCAGTTCATAGGAACATTTTTATGTGAATGCATCGATATCTTTCCGTGACTGATAATGTTTTAGTTGAGTGATCAGATCCACAACTTAATCTGGTTAAAATCCTGTATCAAAAATCTCCATAAAGCATTATATGGGATCATTAAGTTCTCGAATAACAGATTTACACCTTTCAATCTGTCAAATGTTAAATATCAAATGTTAATCTTGAGGTTGGATTTGCAACTATTTTTGCATATAAATCAACATGATTATTTAAATATCTTAACATTTTTGTCTTGAGTCTTTTCTGTTATAATTAATTATCTTTTTGTGCCAATCTGAAACCCCTAAAAATATAAGCAACTGCCAAGCATCCATAAATAAAAGTTTGGTTTTTTTTTCTGGCCTTTTTTGTTTGTGTGCAGAATGGCTTTGTTAATCACCAATTTACATGCAATAGATGAGTGATGGAGAAAGATATGATATGAATAATCAATAACTGCAGATAACTGAGGGATTTAACCTACAGCAGACCAAACACATTTATCTGATTGGTACTTCTCAGGACATTAAACTAATCTTTTACCTAAATACAAAGTTAAGAGAACATTTTCAAGGCAATTCTGCAGGTATATAAATCCCAGTTTTGGTATGTCTCTGTAATTAATTGAAACAAAATGCCAATATTTAATCAAAATCCAGGTTCATTTATGTATAATATTGGTAAACTATTAAATTTGGAATTGTCATTGATTAAAGCTTTCAAAGATCAAAGTTTCACTCAACCAGAGAATATTTTCATTTCTACAACTATACACATGCCATCCAATTTCTACAAACAAAAAAACTGATCCAGGGTACAGAGAGAACGCTAAATAAGACAGATTAATGGAATATTTAGTGAGCAAACAGTTATTTGATAAATATATTGAATAAAATATAATTAAAATCAATCCAAATATTGAATATTCTAGAGACATTATACCTGGTGATAAATAAATCTCTTGAACAAATGCACAAGTATTTTCTTGTATTAAGCCTTAAATACTTGCAAATCATAATGGCAGCTAAAATATTTTCAGAGCAATAAAAGCTGCATTATTCAACTCGTATGTACAAGTCTGATTACACATGTGATTGCCAAGACTGTAGAATAGTGTTCAATTGACCACCGTGAATAAGCTAAACATACATAGGATTATGCCATTACAAAGCCTGCTCCTTAATACACAACTTATTTGACTATTGCAGTGAAATGTTCAAATATTTACATAAGTTTGGACACACTTTGTTATGCCTGTATTACCGAGGCTCCATGCAGGCCCTATGCATACTAAATATGCTTATCAGCCACCAGGTCACAGATTTCCTATCATATATTATGTCCTTCATTGATAATGATGTTGCCATATTCTAACATCACAGAACATGATACAGCTTCTGCCCGTAAAGTGATAGATAAAGATGCAGATAAGTGTTGTTTGCCCAATTCAAAGACATCCTAAAGAATAAATAACCTGCATTTATATAAAACATTAGCTAATTCTTCTTATTTTTTATTTTATTTTTTTATTCTTATCAACATGGTTATCATTATCTCAAATTCAATATAATTCCTGAGTGGAGAAAGGCCAATTAATTAATAAGTACATGAACCTATTAGCTAACATAATGGTGATGCAAGAATGTGACCAAGTATGTTCACACATTATTACTATTGTGTAGCAATAGCTGAGAATGCAAAAGAGTTGCACAGATTTATACGGTCATGCTTAAGTTGTGCATGGCACAATATAGTCACAGATAGAAGTTTGGCGCCAACTGACAATTAGCCCTCAATGCTGATTCATTTAGATCTCTAAATAGAATTTTTAGTGTCCACAGGGACATGTTGAGTTCGTTGCTCTGTAATCAATGTGAATAATTCACTACATCTGCTTTGTGGTCTGGTAAGTTTTTTAGTTTAGTATTAAATCAATTTGCAAGCCACTAATTACTATGAAATGGGTTGACATTGTATCATACTGCAATACAAAGAAGTCCACAATATTAGATTTATAAAAATATAGCTTGACATCATCTCTATGACAATTAAAAACAGAATTCCAAATGGTTGATTCAATTACTGGTAAGTATAAGGAAGCAATTCAATGAATTACCAACACTTTTAGAAGTGGTTAAACTTTTAATCTGTAATCCTATTATCATAGTGAGAACACATAACTTAGTTTTATATCTATTGATCCAAATTATTGATCAGAGCATATCTCTGTGGAGATTTATATCTTTTAATTTTAACTTGATCTTTATTTGATCCACACGCTCTATTAGATTGATTTTAAGTTCAATTTGTAATGGTTGTTTAATAAAGAGGTTTTTTTTCAAAATTCACAGTCTGCCAAGAAATTCACAAGAGTTGAGACATTAATGAAATACATAAACAAATGAACATGTATACATGTGTGTTTAATCCACAGAGAAAAAACATAAGAACGACATCAAGATGTATTAACATGGTAATCACCACAAAAAGTGATATATGACCCTGGAAATTGAATACTCATTACTCTGTTACAAATGTATCATGTGTTACAATAAATTAAAAGAAATTTCTGAAAATTACATGTATATATGTCATTTTGTGACATCATATAACTCTTTTTTTACATGAGTTACGTGAATGTTGTAGACTTTAAATTCTTGCCTGTGAATATTTCTTCTGCCTATTTCAAGTGAATTTTAATAACGGGACGCCATGTCCACAGGATATTCTGCTAAGTAACCTGCACAGTAAGATTGAGTCACATGTTAACTGGAATCACCTGCCTGATTTAACTGTGAGAATTCCACATGAACCCACGTCAGATCATAGCATCATTGTTATGTTTACATATTGATAGTGCAAGGCTTCAATCAGGTTAAAACCTTAAAAACTAATAAGATGTGGTGAGATTCTCCACAGAATGAAAGCATTGACGCAAGGCATGCAGAGTACAAGCGAGGTTAAAGTCTTTGTTTTTCTGATGTAGCAGTTTTTGCAGTAATCTTATACTAGTACTAGTACAAGGTTGCTTTCAATCAAAAATGGTATTTTAGATGTTCCTCAAATATTCTTCAGAAAATCTTTTTTTTTTAATTATGAAAGTAATTTAAAATTATGTTCTTACATACATTTGGACAAGTGTGATTTTGGAGAAACTAATGTGATGTAGCACATGTAATTTTTTAATAGGAATTTAAGAATTCAGAATTATTTTCTTTCAGAACCTGAAAATTTGGGGGATGACACATGATTTAACCTCTCCAGTCCTCTCAGTTAATGTGGGATGAAAATATTCTTGGTGATAAAAACATAGACATATTCATGGGAAATGTGGGGTAATTCTAACATGAAGAAAGCATGCTCAGAAGGTGAAAAGGTAAGATCAATGTGTTATGATGATATAGACAGGTGACGACTATTGACAGTGGCTTGTTTGCTGAGTGATAGTCTAGGCCACTTCAAACACTTGTATGTATTGATAATGCAAACAAATATTACCCCCTACTCTCAACCTCAGCCGTTAATTCATGCCACCATGATTCCTAATTTTATATTCTGCCCTGCTGTTTCTTCAATTTACAGGCATTTTATTGGACAGTTAAATCCTCATTCAGAATGAATAGCTAAATAAGGATAGTCAGGATAGTTCTACTGTTTAATGTGTGCAGTAATTAGTAGTACATTTATGTTGTTTCATAAAAAGTGGCTGAAAGCTGACTCTTGAAACAAGGTCAAGTGTGGCCAAACTGATTCATGAAACAAATGAAGTTAATTAATGGAATCTACAGGTTGCCTTGTGCCTTGGTCTGTCCCAATCTCACTAACTAAAGTATGAAAAATTGGTATTCCTAAGATCCTAAAATTGGTATTCCTAAGATTCACAAAATAATAATTAATTAAACAATAGAGGAGTTGGGAATGCTATGAAATTACACCTAAAATTTATTTCAAATAAAAAATACACAATGAACATAAAAAAACAAGAATTAATCTGAGTCTGACAATCTGAAATTTATATTGACAATGTTTCATTTGTCGTAATGATTCCCAATTACAAAATACATTTTCCAGTTATGATTAATGACAAAAAGTAAAATCTTAGGTTACATTGTCAATCGTCATGTCTGTGCAATACATTTCTCCACCAAGTTAGCATTTAGCAATAGTGAACAGCTCAGATAAGGTTTTCCAATTTTCACTTGCTACCAGAGTTCTATGATGAAAGGTACCATACAAGAAGGACTGAACCAATGGATTGATTTATTCAATCTGTCTCTTGAATAATCCCCTGTCCAAAAAATACTTGAAAAATGTTCATAGCTTTAAAATATGTATCACATATATTCATCGAAATTTTCTTTGAAACTATCATTTCTTAAAGTTTCAATAGATAGATCACTTTTTTTTGTTCACTGTGGTGGATTGAGGTCAACAGATCCAACGTTATACACTATTAGTAATGCAAAGAAGCTTTTTGGATTACTGGGACAAAGAGTTTCAGTATTGCCCAGGTCACACATTGGCAATATATATCAAAGAACTAGTCTGAATTTTTTAAATTTAATTTCCAACAGCTAGTATGAAGCACAGAAGAACTGAAACAAATCAATACAATATTTGACAACTTGAATAACTTTGGTCAATGTTTTGAACTGTTTAAAATCTTCTGCAGGTCTTGGCAATCAAAAGGCTAATTATGAAAAAAACAGGGAAGAAAACAGAAAAGACTATTTAAGATGAATAACAAGCTAATCAATTCAATTTTAACAACTTTAATGAATCACATTGATTCACATAAAGATATTCTAATCAAGGGAACACATATCATTACATATTATATAATTGAACTTAGGTTCATCATATAAAGTTTTCGTACATATATACAGTGTACGCGAAAAGTGTCAGTCTGACTTTAGACAAAATCTGAAGAAAATGTCTGACTTTAGACAATGAACTGTCTGACGTTGAAGATAATGTTTTTGTTTGGAGTTAAGAAAAATTTCCTGCGTTGGCATATAACTTTTCGCGTACCCTGTATGCCATCATATTTTGTATATCACAAAATGCACATCTTTATTCAATGCCTGATATGCATGATAAAATTTGATCTATTAATCGTGATATACCCATGCATGAAAAGATGTGACAAATATATGTGACCTCCATTATGATTATAGCATATCTAATGAGGAAAGTGTAATTACCATATGAATCACAGAGATTAAGCAGGAGACATTCATTGTAATACAATTTTATATATGTATATAATAACAAGACATCTATTCATACCAACCTGTTATTTCAATCATGACCACTGTGAAAAAAGTATATCAGTAATGTGTAACAATTATTTCAAAATAAAGGAACATACACATAAAAATTACTCCCTTTATTTCTGCATTGCATTAGATAAATACACCAGAGCTCTGGGAATAAAATTTGCATTCAAACACAATCAAGTTATGCAATGTCTGTTAAGCTGTGTTTCCATATTGACGTGCTGCATGACGCACTGCACATATGGAAACACAGCCTTAAAAAAAAAGCTTTGTATTATTTAAGTTCTCTTATCGAAAGTAATCAAAAATGCAATTAAATGTGATGAGGAACACTGTATAGTCAAGAAAAATACTTTGCAACTTAACCCACCAGACATCTCTCCATTTACCACAAATTTGAATCAAGTTATAAGTATATATTTCAAATGGCAAAACATTTCAATTGGTTATATCCTTGGCTTGGGAACACATTATTTGTGTGTATTGTGGCCAATTCAGGTGACACAAAATCATTTTTAATTTTGAGAATACTTATCATGAGTTCCTGTAGTTCACACATAATTAATAACTCCATGGCTTGACAGTCTCTTTTGTGATTTGTCAACCCACGGAGTAATATTACTCATCGATCAACCAACCTTGCTGACACAGTGACAGATCGAATATATCCAATTACATGTATTTTATTGACTGGAGGAACTTACCCCTGTAGCCACCATGTGGTCTCAGTCCATTATTGACTGGAGTTTCGTCTTTCCTCTTCATGCTGCCACTTTTCTGTCCATCCGACTTTGTCTTATTTGCTTTTGACAGTTTTTTTTTGCCTTCAAATTGCAAGTCGAGAAATCGCAGTTGGCCACTTTGGCCCGATACTCCGCGATTTGTCATCGAATTAAAACTTCTTTAAATCACGGTTATATTGATATACGCCTTGACTCTGTGGTAACTGATTGAATTAATCGTGCTTAACATCATAAAATGACAGCTGACACCTGTTTCACGGCGCCTGCCAATCCTGATTTGTCAATAATCCGCCGAAGTCGCATCGCTGGTTGTCCCGGGTTACCGCATGAGACTGAATCATGCTCCGTTCACGACTATTAAGATCGCAGGTGTGCACGTCCTCTCGTTTATCATACATAGGGACGGACCATTATTCATTCAGGGGAGATGGGGGGGGGGGGGGAGGGGGTGGATGTGGAGGAAAACAATTTTGCTGATTTTTTTTTCCGGCAATCGACCATCCTCATTTTCCCCCCAGGAAATTGGGCCACCATTTATTTCTTGGGGTCCAAACACTTATAAGGCCAAGAATAAAGTCTATATTATAAGAAAGGCTCTGTTCTGAGAGACTTAGTATACTATAAGTGAACGGAGGCGACGAGGAACAATGTGTAAATATCTCACGTCACACAGCCTGTGTAGCCAGTGTAGTTTAAGAGAAACGGCATTTGGTCCTCCTTGTTCTCTTCTGGTCGGAGCTATATGACCGTTTCAGTGTCATCCCATTCACCCATGAAGAGATTCCAAACCACACACCTAGTGTGACATTATCGTGACAGATATGTGGTGACAAATGAAAAAGTTGATTTTCTGGTACTTAAAATTCATCACTTGGTGTGCTTTTATATTTGTTCGGATCACGGGAGCTCGACACAACTAAATTTCTGACAGAATACTGTTTTACATGTGCAACAAACTTGGGGCCTCTCCTTGACCTATTTACGATACAGCCAATCGTCGGTGCTAGGATGCACACTCCAAACACCGACGATTGCTCATCAGTGGGAGGAATTCACTGCCTCTGAAGTGCGACCCCAAATAACTTCTTCAAATGATTTAATTCAGATATGAAACTCGACAGGAAGCAAGATTAGTTGTGTAAGATATTTGGGATATCTTAATAATAAGTGTACAGTGTGTGTGGTGTCCACACTGAGGTCGCGACACTGTGTCGCGACCTGTCTCTTCACGAGTGATAGGACACACCGCACAACCCGACGTAGCCACCAGAGCTCTGCTCGCGCGAGTCGGGGTTCCACAACTATAGCCAGTGGCAGATCTGTGGCTAGGGAGCTTTTGGGAACTGGAGCCCCTTACTTTAAGTTTATTTAATTTTTTGTTTTGTTTGTTGTAATTTCTGTTTTGTTTATTGTAATTTTTGTTTTCTTTGTTGTAATTTTTGTTTTCTTTGTTAATTTTTTTCCCATCCGTGATACATGTGGAGCATACAGAACCGCATCTCAACGTGTGCGTGTATTGTTTACTTGCAGCTCACTGCACGTGCTGGTCGATGACGTCATGTCAAGGGTTGACACGTGCACAAGGTGTAAATATGATCATATTTGCGTACGCATCGATATCCCTGCACGTGGAGTGGTCCACGTGCTGTGAGAGCTGGCTGGAAGCTAATGCGGTTCTCTATGATGTGGAGCACCACTTTTTCTTGTTTATACATGTTTTTAAAAAATATTTCTCTATCCATAATACTTTTTTGAAACTTTTAAAATAAAATATTGTTTATGATATAGCATTTAGAAATTCCTGATGCAGTTTTTTTATTGTTCATACTTGATTGATTTTAAATGATGACATAACATTTCATAAGACAAAGTATCTATGACGGCGCATATATTGGCAGGGATATAAGTTACATTTTCTGATAGTATTTTTTTCACTGAATAACGTGGTATATTTCTCTAAACTGCCAAAATATGCGCCAATAATTAAAAATAAACTGGAAAGTCAAAAATAACAATAAAATATGTGATTTCCTGATAATCTGAGCGTAAAATGGAATTTTTAACTCATTTTCATAACATTGATATGAATGTACAAATCTCTTCATAAAATCGTCTAAACTTGGAGCAGAGAAATAAAATTTATATCCCCATAATCTGTATGAAAAAACAAACATTTCATTCGCGATATGCACAGCTCTAAATTGTGGTTTTGGTGGATTTAAATACTTATGAAAAAAAATTACGTCAAAACTTTCATACCTTGCACCTATATCATGTATATGGCATCATCATAGTCAGGGCGGCAACTTTGATGATGTCCCTTTTGATCATGCGACGTTGCGCCTCCATTCATAATTGCTCTAAGGTGACGCATAGGTTTCCCAGTGCCGTAGCTAGGATTGGGTTAGGGGGGGGGGGGGGTTTCCAAAATTGAAAACCATATGAAATAGTTGAAATCATTGTGTTGAAACTATTAAAATAAGTCTAACTGAACATTTTATTGTGGAAACCTAAAGGGGGGGGGGGGGGGGGGGGGGGGTTGGGTTCCGGGCAACCTGGAAACCCCCCTAGCTACGGCACTGTTTCTAATTTTGGCGCCAAATTAGAAGTTTGACCATGAAAACATCACAAAACTGAACCATACACGTGAACACCGCATGGCGCTCTGCATGATGCACTGCATTGCACACTGCATTACGGACTGCACACTGCCCGAAAAATAAGATTTACAAAAATAAACATGTATTGTTTTTCCATTGACAAGACCAATGAAGATCTTTCAGCTAATAAACAATTTTGTAAATACCATTTACTTATTTACAATGCTTAAATATGTTGTATTTTACCAAATATGTCAAATTGCACATATCAGTTCATAAACAATGTTGTAAAGATTGTTGAATGTCTTTACAATATTGTATTTATGTTGTTAATATCAGTATACATTCATATCACCTTTAATCAATAGCTCTTGGAATTGCATATATCCACATATGCATACAACATTGGAAAATGTGCATTTGAGGACTTTATTTGAGGACTTAAAATTGATAAATTACTACATCAGGATATTATATATTGCATTGTAAGTGACAAGATATCTCTATTTGCATGTTCCTCAGGTTATTCAGATACTGGTAGGGCTTTTCAAAGTGAAAATATGTTCACTACAAGCCAAGATATTAGCTTGGATGGGAAGTGACAAGAAAGGTATAAAACATTAAAATCGCGCCTGCCGTTTTTTACACCTTTATGGTACTATTTATCATACAGATCTCTTAGATGTCTCTATTTTCATGATCCTGAGGTTGTTTAGATACTGTTAGGACTTTTCAGAGTGAAAATATGATCACTACAAGCCAAGATATTAGCAAATCTTGGATGGGAAGTGACAAGAAAGGTATAAAACATTAAAATCGCGCCTGCCGTTTTTTTACACCTTTATGGTACTATTTAACATTCAGATCTCTTAGATATCTATATTTCCATGATCCTGAGGTTGTTTAGATACTGTTAGGACTTTTCAGAGTGAAAATATGTTCACTACAAGCCAAGATATTAGCAAATCGTGGATGGGAAGTGACAAGAAATGTATAAAACATTAAAATCTCGCCTGCCGTTTTTTACACCTTTATGGTACTAATAACCATTCAGATCTCTTAGATATCTCTATTTCCATGATCCTGAGGTTGTTTAGATACTGTTAGGACTTTTCAGAGTGAAAATATGATCACTACAAGCCAAAATATTAGCAAATCTTGAATTTGAAGTGCCAAGAAAGATATAAAACATTAAAATCGCGCCTGCCGTTTTTACACCTTTATGGTACTATTTATCATACAGATCTCTTAGATATCTCTATTTCCATGATCCTGAGGTTGTTTAGATACTGATAGGACTTTTCAGAGTGAAAATATGTTCACTACAAGACAAGATATTAGCAAATCTTGGATGGGAAGTGACAAGAAATGTATAAATCATTAAAATCTCGCCTGCCGTTTTTTACACCTTTATGGCACTATTAAACATTCAGATCTCTTAGATATCTATATTTCCATGATCCTGAGGTTGTTTAGATACTGTTAGGACTTTTCAGAGTGAAAATATGTTCACTACAAGCCAAGATATTAGCAAATCGTGGATGGGAAGTGACAAGAAATGTATAAAACATTAAAATCTCGCCTGCCGTTTTTTACACCTTTATGGTACTAATAACCATTCAGATCTCTTAGATATCTCTATTTCCATGATCCTGAGGTTGTTTAGATACTGTTAGGACTTTTCAGAGTGAAAATATGATCACTACAAGCCAAAATATTAGCAAATCTTGAATTTGAAGTGCCAAGAAAGATATAAAACATTAAAATCGCGCCTGCCGTTTTTACACCTTTATGGTACTATTTATCATACAGATCTCTTAGATATCTATATTTCCATGATCCTGAGGTTGTTTAGATACTGATAGGACTTTTCAGAGTGAAAATATGTTCACTACAAGACAAGATATTAGCAAATCTTGGATGGGAAGTGACAAGAAATGTATAAATCATTAAAATCTCGCCTGCCGTTTTTTACACCTTTATGGCACTATTAAACATTCAGATCTCTTAGATATCTATATTTCCATGATCCTGAGGTTGTTTAGATACTATTAGGACTTTTCAGAGTGAAAATATGTTCACTACAAGCTAAGATATTAGCAAATCTTGGATGGGAAGTGACAAGAATGGTATAAAACATTAAAATTGCGCCTGCCGTTTTTTACACCTTTATGGTACTATTTATCATACAGATCTCTTAGATATCTCTATTTTCATGATCCTGAGGTCGTTTAGATACTATTAGGACTTTTCAGAATGAAAATATGTTCACTACAAGCCAAGATATCAGCCAATGTTGGTTTGTAAGTTACATTGGGGAAGAGATCCATTTCTTGACAATTCTTGACAAATTCTGGTTGACATTTTTATTTGCTGAGTTATAAATTAGATACTGATAGAAATTCAGTTGGTGTTTGGTTTTACACTGCAGACAGCATGTGAGACATGAACACATTATCCTTGTCAATAGTTTTCCCTTTTTTCCCACTCTTGCAAATGTCCAGATGTTTTGGGGTTAATCAGTCTGGGTCATCCGGTCATATAATTTATCTTCTTTCATCTGGGACAAGGGGCATTCATTCACCCCCTCATTACATCAATGGTGACCTATAAATCTTGTTTAACTTCCTGGAAAATTACTATTTGGCAGAAAACACTCACACAGCAGATGAGCAGGCAGGACTAGGATACTTGTGTGCCTCACAAAACATTATTTTAGCAGACTTGTAACACATTGAATGTCCATTTCCATACAGGAGCAGTGACAGGCTGAAACCTCCACATGCCATTTACATATCATGATTCATTTAACAGTATGAATTTAGGCGGTAGAAATAGAAATATTGTTTTGCAGGGCATTTTCTTCCAGAAAACACTACCTCCAAGGATATACTTTTTACTGTAACAATATAATTTGATTTTACTCTGTTTCAGGACTGCATATCTCCAGGCAAGGTCAATGAGCTTTTATGAGTTTATGCACTGTTTTGGCAAGGGAGCTGATTGAAAAGATCAAACCATCAAGGTCAAATATAATATATAACATACATTGTCTTTTGTTTTGTTTCAGAGGTGCTAGTTTTCAGACAGGGTCAATGACAAGTCCACATACTGTTCTCACAATGGCCTTGATTTGAATGGTTATTCAATGACAACCATACATTACACAACCTTTCCTTTTGTTTTGTTTCATATCTACTTATTTTGATGCAAGGTCATTGACAAGAAACACACTTTGATGTACAGTTTGTTTTGTTTCAGGATTGCTGGTTTCAAATAAAGGTCAATGACCTTCCAACAGTTTATGCAATGTTCGTACAATGACTCAGTTAAAAGGTTCACATATATCAAGGATTGATATACATTGCATTTTGTCTTCTTCCAGGACTGCTTGTTTTGATGCAAGGTCAATGACCTTTTTCTGTTTTGTGCACTGTTCTATCATGGGGCCTTAATCGAGAGAGTCACAAATTATTCAATATCTTATAAACTGTCATTTTGTTTCACCTTTTTTATTTTATTTTTTTTTGACATGAAAGGTCAATGACCTATCACTATTCTTTGCACTAACAAAGACCTTGATTGACAAGGTCTTATAAAATTCAATGATGCCAACTACTGAAAAAGGTCCTTGATTGAAAAGATGACACACAATTCAATATTATGATGTGCCTTGTCCTGTTTCACTATTGATTTATTCCCATGTTAGGGCATTGACCTTTTCTATGTTAATAAACTTTTGCTGTTTGTGCATTATTATAATAAGGGCCCTGGTTGAAAAGGTCACAACCTATCCAAGGATAAATATCTTTATTTTAATTATGTTTCAGGGCTGCTTATTTTCAGGCAAGGTCATTGACCTTTTACAAGTAATGATACAGCTTTAACAAGGGACTTGATTGAGAAGGTCACATATAGTTTCAGGATATTTATGTTTTGTAGTTAGGCTCCTTGTTTCCTTTCAAGGACAATGAATCTGTATTTTAGAAAACTTTTGTGCAGAAATGGTCAATGACCTTTTGCCATTTTTGGAAATGTCTTTCAAATGTGTATGTTATTTTTATTTCTATAAATTATTTTCATTTCAGACAGATTGTTTCAGCAATTTTATTTCAATGACCTTTTTAATTGTTATTTTCCTAACAATGGCCATCAGTGCAAAAATCCAAATGCCCTTTATTATCAATTATCCAAATGCCCTGAGGTATAACCTTCAAATAAAGATCTCTCTTGTAAATATGCTGTCTTTATATATAAGCATCTTAGCTAAATATTGTAAATGTCAAAATAATACATTTAAGCATATTTTGTGTCCAAGTAAAGATCATATTTGACAAGCTTTTCACGTGCATCTTGTTCATCTTTACATGCATATAGTATCTTGTATTTGTCTTGTTTATTTGAAATTTAACATCTTTTCTGATTTTATAAAGATCAAGTAAAGATCATATTTGACAAGCTTTTCACATGCATCTTGTTCATCTTTACAAGCATATAGTATCTTGTATTTGTCTTGTTTATTTGAAATTTAACATCTTTTCTGATTTTGTAAAGGCTTGCAAATTCCGGTCTTTACTGTCTTTGATGCATACATTAAAGGTCTTGTAAATTGCCAATTTACAGTTTGTAAATATGTCTGAAAGGTCATGTTAATTTCAAATTTACTTCAACAATATATACATATTGGCCTCTTGTAAATCTAATTTTTCACGCAGTGACACATATGGAAACACAGCCTTAGGCGAAAAAAAATTGATGCGCTGCATGACGCACTGCATGACGGACGCACATATGGAAACCCCGGGAGCGGAGTAGTTTAAGAGAAACGGCATTTGGTCCTCCTTGTTCTCTTCTGGTCGGAGCTATATGACCGTTTCAGTGTCACCCCATTCACCCATGAAGAGATTCCAAACCACACACCTAGTGTGACATTCTCGTGACAGATATGAGGTGACAAATGAAAAAGTTGATTTTCTGGTACTTAAAACTCATCACCTGGTGTATTTGTATCTTTGTTTACGATTGTGGGAGCTCGATACAACTAAACTTCTGACAGAATACTGGGGGGGTACTTTCATAGTCGGTGTTACCGGGGAAGCTGGGCTAAATATGGTCCTTTCGCTAACATTTCCCCGAAGACGGGTTAAGATATTTTGTCATTTTCCCTAAAACAGGATACTGCTTTTCAATTCTTTGCCTAAAACAGGTATTACAATCCCCTTTTCCAAATCTCCTAACTCAGAGCATGTTGTGTCACCTTCATCCTAATCCTGGAATGTGTTACACACATCTCAATCCTAAATTTCCCTAAGTTATTTTTTAAAGTCCCACCCACTGACTATCTATGTCAGTTTTTCTTGTTTCTAGATCAAAGGAACATGATTGTCACCTCCTGGCACAGTATGCCAGTGCCTATTGTTCTCAGCAAAGGTGTGGTAATTAAGCTGTCTGCTGCCTCACCATGCTCATGTGTACACAAGACATTTGACAAGGGCACAGTATCTGTACAAAGTTGTACATTTTTATATTCTGTGTGGTATTAACAGATGATGGATAATTGGTTTACAAACCCAAGAAGTCAAAAAGACAACAAAAAATTGCTTCCCCCAGATCATCCTAACTGAGCTTCTGACTACCAGATATCAGATATAGTCTTTCTCCCTAGCCTGGTGGTAAATCATGCTATTTATTACTGGGGGAGTGCTGTTATTATTAAATATACAATTATAGAATATGGTTAAAGTAGGAAAGATGAAAGATGAAAAATTAAAACTGTGTACCTGACTTTGTTATGTTATATGGGTATTGAATGTACAACTCCAAAAACAGGGTATCATTTTCTTATTGTGTCACCCCAAAGTCAGGGTATCATTTTAACTTTAAATTTGCATCATCCCTAAATCAGGAAATCAAAATTTAAGTCATAGCTAAATCAGGGTACCGGGATGGAAACACAGCTTTAAAGTCACCCAATATAAACATTTTTCAGGCATATAAATTGCAAAATCTTTTTTAGTATCCTTTTCCCCTTTAATTTGACTTCTAAAAGGTTGAAATTCCATTTCTTTCCCAAAAGTTTGACCCTTCAAACATTTTTTTACTGCAGTGTATTTTTTCTTAAGCTTGGCATTCTCAAACCTTTTTCTCCATCAAGTGATCTCACTGATATATTTTTTTTATTTCCTCCACACCCCAGAATAATAATGTCCGCCGCTTATAAGGTAACTATTAATAATCACTATGAAAGTAATGGTAATTTAAGTGTGTTCAATTCAAAATATTATGCAACCCTTGGAAAACCATAAATTATGAGAAACAAAATGACCATGATGGCTCCTCTTCCGAGCATCCGGTTATACCCCACTATAGGACACATGGAAAGCTGTTCATGCTATATCAGGTTACAAAAATACGCCTTTATATACCAAGGAAGTTATTTATAAAAATATTATAAACTGCAAGAAAAAAGTCAAGACAGTTTGATATGATGAGGCACCATGCAGGCTCATACCATATACAGATCACCAACCGTACAAACAAACAAAAAATGGTAAAAGTTTGGTTCCCATAAGTTGAAGTTACTGTTTATATCACAAGGGTTTTTGCCTGTCCAGCTGAACCAGGGGTATCAAGTGACCACTAAAATGTGAGACTATTTGCCAGTGATTGTTAATTGCTGTCGGAACCCATACACCACCAATCCGATTCCAGCACTGGACAACTATTTCTTGCCTTTTTGAGGACAAGATTCCATTAAATCAAAAAACCCCCGCCGAATACTGGGAGATTCTAGCAGAACTTTTGAATCTCCTGGGAGAGTAATTCAACTCTCCACGGAGCAAAAACCAATACTTACACCAAAAGAAGGCAACCCAAACATCTGGTGAAACTTACAACGTCAAACCAAACTAAATTCTAAAAAGAAACCTAATTTATCTAAATAAAACCATTTAGAAACCAAGGTCTCTTTGAGTGAGTCTGTGCAACCAAACCGGTTGAATTATCGTAATACTACGTTACGCAACCGCACCCCCAAAAAATTGACTGTAAAAAATGGTCAAAACCCAACAAAAATCAAGGTATTCATCCTATGCACATCTTTATTGCAAACAATCTCGTAACCCACAAAAGAAAGAAACGGGAGCAATAAAATTCGTTTTCAAAATGGAGATTCCTACCCCGCGCCGGGGCTGTACGAAGCGCTAAATAA
The DNA here is from genome assembly GCA_949316495.1 of Amphiduros pacificus. Classification (NCBI taxonomy): domain Eukaryota; kingdom Metazoa; phylum Annelida; class Polychaeta; order Phyllodocida; family Hesionidae; genus Amphiduros; species Amphiduros pacificus. The sequence continues at coordinate 21,791,897 of OX439003.1, forward strand.
ACGAAATAGTCTGGTGGCTTCAAGGGAGAGGGTCCGTAAATTTAAAAACATTAAATAGCAAATCAAAAATGATTCAAATTGACAAAAAAATGTCATCTATACCTCAAAAATCAACGCGTAAATTGCAAAAATACGCAAACAATCACCCCAAAGCCGGGATTAAAGAGAATACGCACCTCGAAAACAGGGGTTTCCCCCAGCACCTCCACTTGGTAACCAATGGAAACCACAATAACACCTCCACCTGGAGGCGCCAGAGGGGAGGCGCCAGGCACCTCCAGAGGTGCCAGCACCTCCACCTCATCCAATATATAAACAAGGCGTAGGATAACGCAGTCAGTCCCCATCCAACTGATGAGATCAACTAAGATCGAAACCATTGTTGGTATTGGCTTGGGACTGCGAACGTTGTCGACCTCATCGTCTGGAAACTTCGCCTTTTTCATTCCATTAAATCAAACTTTGGAAGTCCTTTCCAGAGGACAGATGTTCAGATATTTGTCAAAAGACGTATATTTCAGAAACAAGAAAATGTCTCCCAGATAAACCGAAGGAAATAAAATGAGGTTGAGCGATTAACGGTAATTTGAGAAAGTGTTGCAAAGCAATTCACCGGAGTATTGCATCTTGATGAATTGATGCGCTACTCCTTATAGGTACCACGACAGTTTACCCCATCATGAACAAATGGTTTCAAGTCACACTTCATAATCAAGAAACCGTGGAAAATAATTGATGGAGTTGTGACGCCATGAGATCCAAAGTGCAATGTGTGTTACCGCCAATTTCTTGTGTCTTATGACACCATATGAACCGAAATCCTGAAGAATAAGACATATTTCAACTTTGTGTGGAAGCCCAGAACGGACATTTTTAGGAGGCAAAGTTTCTTAGTTTCACATGACGTGTACTCCCATTTAGAGAAATCAAGCACTTTCCCAACCAACATTCGGCTATCTTGATTTCTGTTATGAGTGAGTACATATCAACACATTAACTCCCTATGAAACTAACATCCTACTGGACTACTTTCCATATGATTTCTCCAGAAAAATGTGCACCACTCCAGTAACTGATTTTATTTGACTTATTACAATTCTCTGTTTTATAAGTTCGAGTTAAATATATAAAATGTGTATGGACATTTTAGTAATGCTGAAACTGAAATCTTCATTTTGAAGCAACATGCACATCAGAACATATAGAATTGAAATATCTTTTGTTTTGATAGAAATTATAAAAAATAATGACTTTATACAATAAACAAAGGTGAAATTTCATATTGTTTTTTTTTCTTTTTTTTTTGCAAATGGAGTAAATACAAACAAAATAAATAAAATGTTATCATTAGCAAAGAAATGGAACAATTTCAATTTTCATACAATGCTGTGACTCAAAGTTTTCTACAGTAATGACACAGGGTGATACATGGCTCAGTGGTTAAGATGTCTGTCTTCTATGCTAAAGGTTCAGGGTTCGAATCCTGGTTAGGAAAAGTATTCGTTTCATGCTGAAGATGAAATTTTAATATGGGGTTTTCTGTTTCAGTAATATGTACTTCAGAAAACATAAATTGATTTGTCTATTGCAAATGCAAAAGAATATAAAATAATAAAAATGACTTGATACCAAAAAAAACATGAAATCTTTATATTGGAGTTCTTATTGAGTAATTTGCATATCAGAAGAATATAATTTTTATTATTTTATTTTGCAAACATAGACAATATGAATAATACTGACTTTATATAGTAAACAAATATAAAATCTTCATACTGGGGTAATATTTGAGCAATATGCATGTCAGAACATATGGAATTGAATAAATAGTAATAATAAATATTAACTTCATGCAGAAAAAACACAGCCAATCAGTATCCTTGTTTTGATAAGAAGGTTACTACAACAACAAATACATGTGCAAGTATAACTCAGTCAACTGGTGTCAGTGCACGTGTTGCTATTTTGAATAACATGACAAACATCAACCAATGAGTCCAATGTGTCAGCACAGGCACCAGCCAATCATATTCTTGGAAATCATGACACTTTATTGTGGTAATGAAACAAAAATATATTGTACCTCAAGATATCATAATATGTAAAAACCCTCTGTGGTCTTCAGTCCACATTTGTATAACCCATTGCCATCTTTGACAGTTACATTCAATACTGCCACCTAGTGCCAGTTTATTCAAAACACGGTCTCCGTACTTAATGATTATTCTGCGTAAGTCCAACAAACCAATAGACGGAGTAAAGAGGGTTTCCTTACCAAAAACAAATACTTAATCAAGGAATGCATGGTATTCACGTATCCCTTCAGTACGTATACGTCAATTAGAGACATTAATTTATATATGTCCATTCCGTTCTTCAGTTACAACTGAAATTCTCCATTTTGTACTAAAGATAATTCGACCAAAACTAATCAAATGAGAAGAAAAATCACAAAATATAAATATCTGAAATTGTACCGTCATTTGTCCAATATCATTGTTTATTGGTACGATAGTGTTTACCTGATTCCCACTGTCATAAGAAGTGACACTATGCCACTTGTAGGGTTTAAACCATTTCAACGTTAACATTGCAGATGCCCAAGGGTAAGGCTTGTTTGTTTATTCACTCTATGGTACTCATACTCGAAAATAAGCTTCCAGGAATTCTTACAATTCACTAATGCTATGATAATGTGTCATATTGCAAATCAAAGTCAACTTAAGGTATAAACTCACAGTATTTGATGTTATAAATCGCACTCAGAAAATATAAATAGCACTGATAATTGTATTTTTTATAAGTAATTACTTTGGCTAATTGCATTAGGACTGTTAATGATGGTTATATGAGATTGAAACATTCCTGGAATCTATTAAATATTAAGTTTGGTAATGAGACCACTCATCACTGAAAGTCTCAGAATCTGGAACATAACCTATTTATAACGTTTTGGACATTTTGCAGACAGAAAAACGCATTTATGGACATGGAAATAGTACATTAAACAACGGTTATTATAGCTACAGTACTTATAATACTTTAACTTTTTATTTTATTTAGACACCACTAAATACAATATTATATATTGAAATCAATTATTAGCAGCCAGTATAACAGGTAAGTGGTCCATCTCCTTGACAATCACTCTGAGAGCTACATCTTTTGTTTACCCAGCACCAACCCATAGAACATTCCTGCCAACAGTATTTTCCAAACCATCCCTACAAAAATAAAAGCATTTAATCTTGAAAGTTGTTTTCGTTTGCAACACAAACTAGAATGAAAAGCAAATAAAGGATAAATATAATTTGCAAATGGGTGACATTCAAATGGATAGGTCATAGATTCAATGCATAAGATCACATGAGATTGGTTACTCACGGCATGGTAAGAGCAGTCAGTGTAGAGGTCGGGCTCTCCACTGGCATCTAACTGAGAGGTATCCACCTGAACAGTTAGCTTTGATTGGATATTTTCTGTCATGGTAGACAACATATTTACTCCATATTCAGACTTGGAGTGATATCCTGATGTCCTCCATGGCCCAGCATAGTAGTACATCTGATCCCACAAATCTCCATTTGTTGCCACACTTTTTGGGTATATCTGTGATCAAAAGAGTGTTTTGCTATCTCTTTTTGAGGTTTAAACCCAACATTTGAATAAAATGTTGTAGTTACTATTCGTGTACTTAAGAACTCAAATTTATGTATTTCTATTGGAAAAAATGCTTATATGTTGTCATTTTCTTAAAACCAATGATTTATATCCGTAATTTTGAACAAGACACGACTTAGTGGTTGAGTTCTATGACAAAAGACTGCTATTGATTAAGTTCTAGAACAAGAAAATGTTTTATCGGTAAAGTTCTTATTGTTTAAGTACCTTAATCATACAACATGGTTTAGTTTTGACAGAGAATCAAATTTTTTAAAAGTTAAATTCAATAATGTGAATTAAAAGAATAATGTATTTTGTTTTTATCTATCTTCGTTTCAAGTCAAAAATGAACAGCATACCTTAGTTAGGTACCATATATTATAGAGAGTGAAGCTATTAGGCACGCTCCACATAATAGCTAATTTATTATCAGTACCTTGGATATCATAACTCACAACACCAACTGTTCCACGCAACTCCCCTGCAACATCAAATATATTCAATACCTAGATATTAATTTACACCTACAATGCACAATTTATTTCCGTCCTGGCCTTGCCAGATGACATATATACAAGGGCCTGTGGTAAATGTTTTCCGGTTCCGTTTTCCGGTTCCGTTTTCCGGTTCACCCATAATCCTGGTGATGATCATTTCATCGTCGGGACATATTGATATTTGATATAGCATTTGCATTTGCCCTTACCAAATGTATCATTTGCCCTTCTTTGATATAAATAAGGTCCAAATTGAGACAAATGAATACTGACAAGGAATAACTAATTAATTACGTCCCGACATGGTCAACATAAATCGGACTTGTAATCAGCTGCTTCCGGTTCACATCAGATGTATTTACAATTGAAGAAGAGGTTTGAAAGAAGATATTTACCAGGAGATCACTTCACTTGCTTGAAATAATGTAAGAACACGTTGCTTCTTATATCACCATGATAATAAGACTTTAGTAAAAGAAATGCTTCGGTACAGGAAATGACATTATCCGCATTATTGCACACATGGCAGATCTCGTATTTTCGCTTGGTCATATTATTTCTAATATTAATCAAAGTATAATCCATCTTAGTGTTCTGCAATCACCAATCGGCAAAGCCCAGACAGGTGTTCTGGAAAGGTCTGAGTTTGGTACTTTTATGCCAATTCCTGTTTGCTTTACATGTAGATTTTTTAAATACCCTTTCAATGGTAATTCTTATTTTATGTATGATTATATTAGTCTTCATATAAGGCTTCATTATTCTTTGGATTACATGAAATAAAGAAAATATAAACACTTGATATCAGTCGGTAGCTGCACATCAGTAAAAATGACTGACATAGGCATGTAATGTTTTTACTGTGTGTGACACATCCACAAATGATACATGACTGAATGTGGACCTTTGTAGGCAATTTTTTATCAAATATTGCCGGTGCCCTTGAAGTGACCTTTGAATGACTTTGAAAAAGAAATTCCTATTTCCATGGATTTTACTATAAATTTCAATATTCAATCATCTGCATCTTTATTCAACAAAATTCGTTAATTAACAAAATTAGAGCAATTTTTAATTAGAGGTAAGTTTGATATGCTGAACTATTTTGAAATAATATCTATAATAACAAGTTATTGTTGGTTAAAATATGAAAGTACATATACTACACAGTAAAAAAACTTTAATGCTGAATATAAAATGAAAATAAAGAAAATAAATTTGGTTAGAAATAGCTTGATTTGATCCAATGCAATCTTTTAAAGTTCCATACATATAAGATATATGTGTATTTTCAGATAATAACCCCCAATAGGTTGCTGTAATCATAATGTGAAAATGTACTTAATTTGCAATTGAAAAAATATCAGGTGACAAGAAATGTACTAAATGTAGAGACAAATGGATTACCTCATTGAAAGGCTGATTTCTTTCTGCAAACTTTCATATATTTTATTTTTTTCTTCAATAAACGGAAGGTGCTAAACTTAGTTCTTGAATATGAATAAAAATTGGAGAATGTGTTCTATTTTTGGCGCCATTTATGCTGGGTAAAAGTGACACCATATATCCACTGCAATAGAAGGTTTTGTACTACCCATTTCATGTTCAATGTCTCCCATTTCTAGTGATGAAAAACACATTTAAATGACCGAATTAAACCCCTTTAAACAAGAGCTCTATTAACTCCACCAAACTTTCATTTGGTTGAAATAGAAGAGATCCTCCGCAAACCTGGCAGATCACATATATATATATATATAATATATATATATATATATATATATATATATATATATATATATATATATATATATCTGTGCTTTACCGATTGGTGATTGGAGAACCCTAAATCCACGTTTTGTTGTAGCGGAAAAGCCTTACATGTTGTTTCAAATCATACTCTACGGGTTATATTGCACTTATGGATAGTAGAAATATATCTTATACATGTATGTAAATATCACTCACAGTCTTTCTTCACAAATAGTTTTAAGCCAGTGTTTGCAGGCTCTATGGAAATAGGGGGCGATGATTCGGCCATGCCACTATGAATCCACCACTTTGGATTAGTGAGGAGTTTGTCGCCAAGGTTGGCAGTTCCTATGGCACAGCGCCTATCCTGCATGATATCTCCTGCTCTCAGCACATCATCCAGGGCAACACTCACCTCCTGCATGTCTGTCTCATCCTCCATCACATCTCCTGGGTGCCATTTAGGTGGGAAAAGCTTACGCAAAGAAAGCAAATTGTACATAAAACAGCCTATATTTAAAGAACTTGAATATGTAAAACCAAAATACAACAACCAATATGAAACAATATGAAACATCTTAACCTTTGACTATATATATACATACTTTGACTATATATATATATATACATATATATATATATATATATATATATATATTTATATATATATATATATATATATATATATATATATATATATATATATATATATATAGAAAGAGATTGTATCAGATATGGGGTTTTTACCAATCTCAGACCTGTCTTGTGGGGCAGTGACGTACTGTGAGGCATATAAAATACCCCACTCTTCATAGTGCAGCTGCTTAGTCACAGTTACATAAGTAACCTGTACAAGGCCTTTTTGAACAAACATGTCTGAGAAGCATATTTATACAACCAGGCAATAACTATATAAATCACTGCCATCTAGTGTCACATGTAGTAATAAGTGCCCTAGTGGTGGATAATGGCATTAGCGCCATTGATATGAATGTTAGATTTGTGAGGTATGTAAAACAATTTCATTATTAACACCAGATGGCACTCTCCTGTCACTCACAATAAGGTATGAGATGGTACCCCATAATGAGGTCTGACAAAAATACCTCCAGTACCTCATATCTGTAACAGCTTCTAAATATATATATATATATATATATATATATATATATATATATATATATATATATATATATATATATATATATATATATATATATATATATATATATATATATATATATATATATATATATATATATATATATATATATATATATATATATATATATATATATATATATATATATATATATATATATATATATATATATATATATATATATATATATATAGTTACTATATAGATATTAGTTTGATAAGAATATTATTATTTCAAACTAAATTTTGAAAAGAAATTTGTAAGTCTGGTGTGTCTCACATCAATTAAGAGAGAACCATTTGAAGAAAGTTGAGCTTTGCTATCCTGTGAACCAGGTGAGGAAGCCTCAGGTCTTCCACGCAGCCCCTCACTCTCTGGTGGTTGACCCTTTGGGAACTTTCCCGGTGCCATGCCTACATTCGCAAACTGAGTGGTATCCTTCCATGGTAGTGCATGACAAATGCCTACAAGTCTTTAAAAAAAACACCACGATGAATTAAAATCAGAAATGTGGTATCGAAGAGGATAAAGTGCATTGTTTTTAATGTACAAGACCGAAACATACATTGTTAAAATACAATACTTCTCCATTGCTAGTCTTGAAAAGTATAATGTTCAATAGAAGATGGTCACATTTTTATTACTATGGTTATCTCTGTATGTATATTATGATTTATTACTCAATATATACAGTTACATGACATGATATATATATATATATAGCAATTTCAATATATAAATCATGCAAGTAAATCATTATCTCATGGTCCTACGGAACGATGACACCTGTTTTCAGATAACTATATCATACTAAAGGTATCTGTTACAGTAAGTAATACACTGATAAGTGCAAGTTTGATTTGTGAAACACATTTAAGATGAGATCACGTAATATGGGATAACAGACAATAAAACATGTTTTCTTGGCCAATCACAGCTTTTAAATAAATACTCCACAAATATATTATATTTGTTATCTACGTGTCACTCCACAATAAAACGTGCCCGAATTCACTATCTGTTCCCCATGAAAACAGGCAAAAAGACTTTTAAATATTGTTTGGTAGGAATGCCAAATTAATTAACCCAAGTTAAGGTAGCCCGTGACTGTAGATTATAGCTCTCTTTATTCAATATGAGAATTGGAAAAAGATAGTTAATCGCCCTTCCAATATCTTGGTAACAAGTATGACCCTTTATATATATTTGATGCATGCAGTCTTCTTTATGGCCCAGTTTGCCACGGAAAAACGCAAAAATCCATATGAACAAAATGACTAGGATCAGGTATCCTTAACTGAAGGCAGTATCCATGACGACAAAAATGTCGGCATGGGACCTGTAAGGATTATATACGAAGCTAGGTCTTGTACAATGCATGCTTATATGTAAAATGTCCACAGAATGCGCACCAGTCTTCCGGTTATTTTGATGTAAGGAATTAGTTTCTGGTATGAGGAAACAGGTATTATATCAAAAACAGGGCGATGAAGTCGCACAATATTTGGTAATCACATTGTTCTTGTTTCCATGACTACATATTAATTTATCATATTGTAAGAAAACAAAACTAGTTCTATATAGTATTTCCGCTTGTCATTAACACCTTTACCCAACAAGCTGTGAATTAGAATTCAATGAATTTTGCAATTAAAAGGAATTATTTTCCCTCAATTCCAAAATGTCTCCACAAGTACACCTCGATTTTTCAAAATATGTATTTCGTTCAAATCTTATATGTCTGAGCAAATTGTTAATGCTTCAAAACCGGCCCTGCTAGCACAGTTGGTAGAGCAATGGGCCGTGACTTATGCCTCAGTAATGCCTCAGTCACATTTGCACCGGGTGCCGGCCGGGAAGTAACAATCGGCCGACTTCCCACTCTGCCGGGCGCCGGGGAGTTTATCAGCGACAATCTGAGATGTGCCGTAGCTGTGGTCACATTATCAAAGGGCACCGAACGGCACGTGCAAGATTGAATGGCACAGACGTTTGTAGGATATCTTACACACCTCTAGATCATTGACAGACGTCTGTAGGATATCCTAAAGACGTCTATGATATATCGCAGGGAGCCTGTGGGATCATCTGACGATGATCTGTGAACACATGAAATAAAAATAATCCTATTTTCACTGCACGATGATAATCTCCCGGTGCCCGCACGGTAATCTGAACTACCGGCCGATTGTGTAAAAAATACTCATCGGCTGGGCATCTTTGCTGAAATCGGCGCAAATGTGACTGAGGCATTACATGGTTATCTTAGACACCAGTCACATTCGCGACAATTTCAGTTAAGATGCCCGGCAGATGGGTATTTTTTGCAAAATCGGCCGGCAGTTCAGATTGCCGTGAGAGCACCGGGAGATCATAGGCCACAATTGAACAGTTTTAAGACGTGGTACGGACCATCGGAAACTGTTAGCTGCAACATAAAAGTTGCCGACGTTTCCCTGATGTCCCCGTATGGTGAAAATTGGATTTTTTTTATTTCATGTGTTCACAGGCCATCGTCAGATGATCCACCGGGCTCCCTACGGTTTCATATAGACGTCTTTAGGATATCCTTCAGACGTCTTTCAAATGATCTAGACGTCTTTAGGATATCCTACAGACGTCTGTGGATCTAATCTGGCACGTCACGTGAAAATGTGACCACGGGCGCGGCATATCTCAAATTAACTCTGAAGAACTCCCCGGTGCCCGGGACTCGGCAGATTCTTACTTCCCGGCCGGCGCCCGGTGCAAATGTGACTGGGGTGTAAGTGAAGGACGGAAGTGTAGAGTTCTACTCCCACTGCCGACAGTATTCATACTGGATTAAGGCCTCGAATGTTGACCTGATATGGCCATTATTGCTGAAAGGGTCGGTCAGAAATTGCATTTTACCCTTTTAAAATCTTTGAAACGTGAAACTTCAGATAGGGAGCACATACTTGCTTATATGCATATTTGCATATCTTGAATGCAAGAGGAAAATGGTTTTTTGTCCTCTTAAAGGATCCTCAAATACGTTAGAGCAGAATTCCTGTCTGTGGACACGTGAATAATGATAATAAAAGTGCATAATTTATTTTCAATGATTGTTTGACATGATATGCTTATAAAGCACAGTCTACAACTGTAAGATCAGCAGCCAGTGTAACAGGTAAGTGGTCCATCTCCTTGACAATCACTTTGAGAGCTACATTTTTTGTTCACCCAGCACCAACCCATAGAACATTCCTGCCAACAGTATTTTCCGAACCATCCCTACAATTAAAAAGAAAACATGTAAGCATTTAATTTTGAAGTTTATTTTCTGTTTGTTATCCAAGTAAGATACAATATAAAAGATGAATAGATCATGCATCCATATAAAAGATGAATAGATCATGTATTCAATATAAAAGATGAATAGATCATGCATCCAATATAAAAGATGAATAGACCATGTATTCAATATAAAAGATGAATAGATCATGTATTCAATATAAAAGATGAATAGATCATGCATTCAATATAAAAGATGAATAGACCATGCATTCAATATAAAAGATGAATAGATCATGCATTCATATAAAAGATGAATAGACCATGCATTCAATATAAAAGATGAATAGATCATGCATTCAATATAAAAGATGAATAGATCATGCATTCAATATAAAAGATGAATAGACCATGCATTCAATATAAAAGATGAATAGATCATGCATTCATATAAAAGATGAATAGACCATGCATTCAATATAAAAGATGAATAGATCATGCATTCAATATAAAAGATGAATAGATCATGTATTCAATATAAAAGATGAATAGATCTTGCATTCAATATAAAAGATGAATAGATCATGCATCCAATATAAAAGATGAATAGACCATGCATCCAATATAAAAGATGACTAGATCTTGCATTCAATATAAAAGATGAATAGATCTTGCATTCAATGTCAAAGATGAATAGATTATACTTCCAAGACATAAGATCACATGAGATTGGTTACTCACGGCATGGTAAGAGCAGTCAGTGTGGAGGTCGGGCTCTCCACTGGCATCTAACTGAGAGGTATCCATCTGAACGGTTAGCTTAGAGTGGATATTTTCTGTCATGGTAGACAACATATTTACTCCATATTCAGACTTGGAGTGATATCCTGATGTCCTCCATGGCCCAGCATAGTAGTACATCTGATCCCACAAATCTCCATTTGTTGCCACACTTTTTGGATATATCTGAAAATATAATAAGTTCTTATACTTTCAAAATGATATTAATGGATACTCCAAGATTTCAAGATTGTATCCATCTAATAAACATGAAGCTTTGCACAATTAATTGCCAAATGTCCACAAGTAACTTCAAATTGTGGGTGTTAACGAGACTGCGCATTGATTCAATTCCAAAATCAAGTCAGAGTTTTAAGGCCCTGTCATGTAAGGGTTGCGATTTAAATGTTTACATTGGTACTGTGTAAAAAAATAAAAACAGGATATGTGCCCCCAAAACATGGTCAGTATCAAAAGTCATTTAGAAATATGCTATGATGAAAAACGTTTTGTAAAAATATGTTTGGGTATTTGTGCACTATTTATTGAATCTACATCTTTCCTGCTGAAATTCATATTATGATAGCCATTTATGGCTCTAATAATGACGTCAGCACCGTCCTCCCAGATCGCTTCCATGGCAACAATATTCAATGGATCATCCACTCAAACAGAATGATAATGGCCTGGCAACCCAAACAACGACAGAGTGAAATTTATGTTTGCACTTTGTTATTATTTATTTTCTTATGTTATTTATTTAGATGAAAAAGATGAAAATACATACCTTTGTTAGATACCACATGTTATAGAGATTTAAATCAAAAGGTACACTCCACATTATGACCAATTTATATTCCGAGTCTTCTATGTCATAGCTTACAATACCCACAGTTCCTTGCAATGTCCCTTAACAAATAAAACATCTGTTATACATAAACTATTCTTGCATCAAACTCTAATTATGGTATCATCCATATTATGTATACATCCATATATATCCATATACATTATTTATGGGATAAATAATTGACATTGACAATATTGGGTGGAAGTATTGAGGGTATTATTTTTGCATGTGTGATATATAATAGGTAAGCTAACTATATATTATCAAATATGACTCACAACTTGTCTTAACAAACAGTTTGAATCCAGTGTCTAGAGGTTCTATGGATATTGGTGCGGAGGACTGGATCATGCCACTGTAGATCCACCACTGTGGATTAGCGAGGGGTTTGTCGCCAAGGTTGGCAGTTCCTATGGCACAGCGCCTATCCTGCATGATATCCCCTGCTCTCAGCACATCATCCAGGGCAACACTCACCTCCTGCATGTCTGTCTCATCCTCCATCACATCTCCTGGGTGCCATTTAGGTGGGAAAAGCTGGTGTCAGATATATGAAATAACAGTATTATGAAAAAATGTCACTATAGAAGAGTTCTTAATGCTATGTAATTTGTAGTTGGCTTCTTAAATAAACCTTTGTAAAAAAAGAAAAACCAACAATGGAAATTAGAGTTAATGTAAAATTCTCACATCAACTTTGGTATCCACGGAGCCAGCTGGGAAAACTCCAGGTCTTCCACGCAGCTCTCCACTCTCCGCTTTCTGGCCCTTGGGGAACTTTCCTGGTGCCATGCCTACATTGGCAAATTCAGTGATATCCTTCCAAGGAAGTGCATGGCAAATGCCTACAAATCTAAATTATGCAACAGGATAAGAATAGCGAGTGATGAAACATACTAAAAAGTGGACTGAGCTTTTATTTCATGTTGAAAAAGTATGGAAATACGGTGAGAGGCAATATATTGCTGATGTGTATGGTTTGGTTAAATGTGCATACCGAGAGAAACAAATAAAGTTAAACAAAAACTCTCACGTGCAGCATAAAATGAAAGACTTACTAGAACACACAATGTTGAATGAAATAAATACCTACAGCATGAAGTGAAAACATCTGTCCATTTTTAAGTTTCAAGAACAAAGAATTATTCAATAAACAATGGTCATATTTATTGTATTTCATCCTGCCGTTATCTGCCGAAGTGTCCATGATTTATTGCTTGTTACGCACAATAACTCGTTATACTTTCCATTGTAACATAATGTGTCAGTGTACATCTTGAAATAGCTCATTTTTATGAGATTATGTGGGTAAGGAAACATCTGTTTTGATCGCAAATTTATTTGGATGTTATATCATGTAATCAGCAAAGAATGGTTATTCAACAATGACATTTCCTTTGTAAATTGACAGTTCCCAATTTCCTCAGAAATAAAAACATAAATAAACATTGATATTATTATGGGGAAACACAAGTAATTTGAGAGATTGCAATTAGTATGTTATGAAATATAACCATTGAAGGAAAGGTTTGGCTTCCTTTGATAATCCTTATCCTGATAAATGTTGAAATCAATTTTTAATCTTTTAATGCCTTGTGGAATTAGTGTATTTTGAAATGCAGTGTTTCCAGTATTTTGGTATTTTGAAATAGGTATTTTGTCTCAGCAAAAAAAACATGGCTTGTTAAGAGGAATCAGCCCCGTTTCCACCCCCATTATAAAGGGAGTTCGTTCCAGTACATATGACTATAATTTAAAATGTTAGTCGCTAAAACCGTTTAATGACAAGAAATTGCTCTCTCTAAGTCTGGCTGTTTCTTTTTCGTACAAACACGTCAGGATCTCCACTTTTTGATATCACTTGGCCTGAATATGTAGGATGAATTTGGCACTCTGCTACAAGGCACTTTCTATTTTATTGTGACTTTGACTTTAAGAAATGTTTTTATTAATGTTATAATATCCTAGGTATATTGTACATTGCATCAGTGTAGAAGAGCCTGTCAAGTGCCTACTTTTATGTTTCACAGACCTAGATGTACTAAACGCATTTCATTCAAAGAGATGTGTTAAATGGAAACAATGATCTAAAATCTAATCAGTCTTATCACTTCTACATCAGACATGACCTAGAAATAGGAAGGCCTTGTGTGAAATTAAACAATATTCAAGATTAGGCGTCTTAGAAATGTGATGTAATGGTGAATGACTGTAAAATTTAACAAATAATCAACGGCACCGAGGAGCTAATATTAATACACCAGCAATGCTACATTGTAAATGATTTCAATATCATATCTTTCCTTGATGATTATTGTTTCTTGTGTCACGTGATGATATGTTGTATAATTATAATGTCATTAAGGGTATTTATGGGTGTTGGTAGTGAGTGCCCCCTAGTGGCAGAGGAGTAAACTACCAAATTACTGTACTTGATGGGAATTGGTACATTTATGGTGTAAAAAAACATTCCCTATTAAAATATAAGCATTAATGACATGAATCAATATTTAAACACCTCAATATTTGAACTATAAGGTATGATTACAAGTATATTTCTTTCAAAATAGTAGTTTGTCCTAATTTTCCTTGATGATAGTTTTCATGCGAAATGAAGAAGACAAGCAAATAAGTTCTGCAGATTACACAACAAGAGTAGGCTTGTTTTTAGCTGTGTTTATTTCATTTCATTGGGAAGAAAATTCCCTGTGATCCTAGTGAAACAGATTTTCTCATTTTGATTTGTGTAATTTGGAAATAAAAAGAAAGTTTGGCAATCAGATATTTGAAGGGAGGTGAAAAAATTCATATTTTTGAAATGATCAAGTGTGTACTTTACCTCTATTTTTCTCTTAATGTATTTGAAAAATAGAAAATCTGTTTCACTAGGATCACAGTAAATATTGTTAAGATCACTTTTACAAAGTTGTTTGGAAATCCACTTTATTATGGTCCCACAATCTGCAGAACTTTTTGCCTTTAACATTTTCACATGACAAAATAAATTTTGGAGCAGTGACATATTACTACGCCACTTTTTATGAGTTAAAAAGATATGGAGCTTTCAATATAATCAAAGAAATTCCATTGTGATTTTCAAATAATAAATCAATAATTTTATTACAAAAATGAATACCATAAAATGTCATTTCATGACTTAAAAGTTTTAATGAAAAAGGAACTCTTTTTGACAGTTGAGCATTTTTCCCGTACTTTTTTGAAAACATTCCATTTTGGCGTAAAAAGAAAGTAGTTCCCTCAGAAAATCTGCCACCAGAGGACACTCAGTACCAACACCCATAAATACCCTTAAAGGTAACACAATACGATAAAAAATAAGCTGATGTGCAGTAAATTAATTGCATTGCATATGCTATCTGAGACATCTTTTTTAGAATTGAAAATGGTCACTTTTAGTCTTACAGTTACAGAGTAATGAGTCTTTTATTGACCATATGTCGACAGAATGGGAACAAATGTTTATGAAAGGGATGAAATGATTTTGTTGCTAATAAAGCTCATATGCGTACCATACAAAACACCTTTTGTGAAGCAAGTAAATAGATCTTAGGTGTTAACGTGCATCACATTGTATATTGAATATCGCTCAGCCAGAATATCCTGTTTAAACGTGTGTGAATTATTTTTTATATGAACAATCTGTATCAAATAAAAACAAGCTTATTTTGCATTATTGGAAATTGTGGTATTTTAATATTAAAATTTGCGAATTGGGATAAAGTCATAATGCCTTTCACAAAATTAATAATTGGATATTATGTATAATTGCAGTGCATAAACAGGCCAGTGATTAAGAATCTATTGCTTCAATTATAATAATTCTTTCCAGGACATATCACTGAGCTGCTGATTCTGTCCAATAGGTTATATGGTAAATGTACATATTTGATTGACATTTATTTCAAAGTATTGTAAGAATTACAAAACATTTTATCTATTCACCGTTGATTTGGAAACAAAGTATACACACTAAATATGGCATGGGTCTGAGGTTACACGGATGTCAGTGGGTCACACATGTTTACCAATGCCAGTCTCATCTATCTATGTGTAATGCTATTTGAATTGATCAAATGTCAGATAATTCTAATTGTATTTCACTTCCTATTTGAAAATATAATGCCCAGTAATTAGGTTGGTATTGCTCATTAAAATTAGTTTACATATTGCACTTTTTAGGTTGGTATTGCTCATTAAAATTAGTTTACATATTGCACTTTTTTCGGTTAGGAGATTATATTCAAATTCATTGTTTTCTTCGAGATTCAAGATATCAAGTTCATATAACAATTTACATGTAGACCAAACAGCAACCTATTTACATAGATTATATCTCATTGTGTCCAGTCATGAAAAAGCGAATATGAAAGACTTATTAGCCAGAGGAACAAAGCGTACTTTTGTGAATAAAAGTCATGTTTGTAACAACATGATCCTAGAGGCTCTAGATTGAAACTAACTAGAGAATGAAATGAGTCTCCCACTGAATCAACCCCAAATATTGGCAATATGGAAATGCAAAATAAGGCACAAGCTCTGCTTTTTTATTTGATTTTACTCACTTTGTTGCAATGAGACACGTCCTGACTTAATTTCCCATCCAGGACTGTGTGGTGGTGATGGGGATATCATAGTTTGATTAAAGAATAAATCATGTCTTCATTCCACATCTTTTGCCCATATCTGTAAAATGTATTGCGATGAGAGCACTTGCTTAACGATTCCTTGACATCAATCGTACATCCTCATACTAATACACTGCACAAACCTGTTGATTATTAATATATTGGGATCTGATAAGAATATGCACAAAGACGAGGATTTACTTCATAAGAATATTTCCTTCTCAAAGACAGATTTTTTATTTATGCATGGAACATCCACTATAGTCTAGAATTGGGAAAAGAATATGTTTAATTCTATGATTAACTTTCAATCGATTTGGTTGCTGAAGTGTTGAAAGGGACAAATTTAAAATCGCAAGTCAGCAACTCATCTATTGATATTCGATCACATTACTTATTAATTCAAAATCAATTGGATGGGAGAAATAATCGTTTTTAAATCACTAATTTTATGTTAAATATTTATGAATATGTAATTTGTTATATATCTAGATGAAAAAATGGCATTCGATTCATTTTAGTCAATTGACTGATGTATATTTTATATATTTTACTACAGCAAATATTTTGACAAATGAAAGCATAATCAGAAGTATTTTACATAATAAAAGTATAAAATGTATGACATCGAAGAGGCATAGGAACGAAGGTATTGTAAGGAAAGGCGAAAAAAATGGACCCACATTTAGCTTTTATATAAAATTGAAATATCTATAGGGTGCGTCGACACAATATAAAATCGTTATATCATTACCAAAAATAGATTTAGATGACCAAGATTTATGTATGTTTTCATGCAGTATTCTCATTGCTATTACTTGCTTTTAATGAGATCCTAACTCATCATTGTATGTTTAATATGCTTCACATATCATTCAAGGGTCACCCAGGTTGGTTAGAGCTCCAGCTTATCAGCGCAGGAATAACAAAACATGAGCTATCCCATTTGGATAACAAAACAAGAGCTAGTCGTTATGGGCTATTGACGTCTTTTATATAAGGCCAGGAAAAAAGTCTTGTTTCTCATCGCTCCTCGTTAGTCGGTATGCCATAATTGAAAATTATCATCATAGAATATATATATATATATATATATATATATATATATTCTGTGATGATAATTAACGGAGATCCATTCAAAGAAAGATTAACAAGAAACAAGGCTCTTTTTCATTTTTCCTGGACTAACAACAACATATTTGAATAAAACATGTTTGATCTGGGACGGTTTTGATACAGCATATATTGAATTATCCTGCAGTGTGGATATCATGCTGTGTTGAGCTGCTGATATGGGCAATTGCCGTGGGATGAATGCCGAGTGAGGTGTTGCTATTTAAGCATCACCCTGCCGCATTGCACGTAATCCAGCGAATGATACTCACCAAGGGCTTTGAGTCCTTTCATATACTCGGCAGTGGAGATTCAATTTAAACAAAGAAACGATCTGACCTCATCAGTGTTCCTGTTTAAGGTAAGATTTCACTGACTATAGATTTTATCATTCTCCGTGAAACATGTGAAACAAATATGGTCATGATATTTGATAAGTAATGGTTTAGGCGACCATAGAAATACTTCGCAAGATATTAATAGGCAAATTAGAAAAAAGAAGAATCGTGACTCAGAACTTATTTTTATTGGATTGGAATTAGAAACAAATATAACAAAAAAACATAAAAACGATCTTTGGATTTGACATTAAATTTCCGGCAAATGACATGAAAGGTTTGATCCCAGCTTATGCGTTAACTGAGGACGTAATAGCTTTTCTACCATTTTTGTATCAACGTTTCAAAATGAATTTAATCAAATATGGTCTATACTAAAATTTTAAGGGTTGAAACCATTTGCATGATGTTTTTGGATGACAAACTATTTTTTTGTGAATGTACAAATTTTTCCCAAGATAATTCTTATGGGAAGTTGGAAATAGATCTATCCCCTTAACTATCTACTAAGAACTAGGACCCACGTGTGAAGACCCACGTGCGAAGTATTAAACATGTTGGTCAATAAAATAACAAGCATTATCTGCCGACTGTCGCTTTGGAAACAAAACATACAGATTTGGTCTCTTTTCGGTCTGCGTGCGAGGTTACAAAGAAGGCACTGGGTCAGATTTGTTTACCACACTCATTAAACTGTTTTGTATTATTTGAGGATGAGCGACAGGAGAAGCCAAAATCGATTATTTGCCAAAAATATATACATGTTTCCAGGGAGGTACAAACTAAATCATGCAATAAGGGTCCTATTTAGTAGTGTCCTATTTATTGATTTGTTATGTTCAATAAAAAATATTAAATATAATCCATATGTGGATCTTTATTTTACACTCATTTTATTTGGTTTGTTTGGTTTTGTATAAAGAGGCCAAACTCCTTGGGGTTATTGTCTTTTCAATTTCTGTAATAAATCAAATCATTACATTAACAACATTTCCAGCCAAATTTATCTTGTTAGTTATCGAGTTTATTTTCGAACAAGACTCACCTGTCATGATCTCAAAGCCATGTTCTTTTCTTGTGATTGCAGATGTTTTTTAATGCTGTATCACATGGTGATCAGAGCGTCACGTTTTATTTCCAATAGAAAAAACATTTTCAAGCTCCATTTGAACTCTTAGGCCCAATATAATTACCGATACAGAGAGGGAATGGCACATCCTGGGCACCAACTTAAAGGTCACGTGTGCTTTCTAAAGAAGATGGGATTGTATCTGTTCAAAGAAAACCATAATTTTGCAACAATAAGACCTGATTTCAAAGATTATGTTTCAATTTCATGGATTAAACTCCATGTGGAAATGAAATATACAAAATGATCTAAGTGATATTGTTTTAATAGGTTTATACCTAATTTCAAATGCACACATTTTTCTTTTTGTACACAATCCCAAACAATATTTCTTAATTGTAACTTTGCAATGTCCATTGAATTTCTACCTCTGTTTGTGAGCGACACTCTGGATGCATGTTTTACATGAAAGCATTTTGATTGCAAGCCGTTTAATATACCCAAATATAATATCCCTAGAGTAGCCAATCAACAACAAAGGGGCCACATCTTCAGAGAAATATTTGTGGCAGTAGACAAGAACTTCCCATTATATAGCAATGAGTAAAGTTCTAAGCACTGTTAACATTTTTTATAATATTATGATTCATAGACATTATAGCATAATTGATATGGTAAATGTGTTATATTATTCATTATGGTGTGAGATAACCGGAATAATAAATGATGAGATGGTTGGAGAGCAATCAGTCATTTTGTTACCGGGGGTCAATCTAATTCAAATGCACAGCTGCACTGCAAAGTAACAATAGGGTAACTAGGATTATTATTTGTACATCGTGACAATATCACACGCCAATATACAATAATCTTTGAAGAAAGAATCTTTTTTTAGCAAAACGTTAAGTTATATTGTACATAACATATGTATAGAATACTTTTCACATAAGAGAAACCGCCAGACCTTAACTTGTAACCAGCCAGTGGCGGGATTAAGCATCACTCTATGATGCTTATTCTAATCACTCTATGATGCATTATTCTAATGGTGCCACTCACTGTACTTTACTGACATTGGATGAATGATGATTGAAAAGGTGGCTGACCTCTCTGAAGAAAATAACACTTCGTGGAATTTTACAGCAAAATATAACACAGCATTTTAAAAACTTGAACATAACAAATAGGTTGTACGTCTGCGTCTAATTAATAATGGAACTTCAGCTTTATGTAATGGTGAAGAACCGTTCCTTTTATAGAGTACATCGGTCAATATCATGACTGTGATTATGAGTTCATCAGCTATTATTGCTCGGAAGAATCTTTTATTTGGAAAACATATTGAACCATTGGCCACGGGCCAAACAACACAACCCACTCAACATATCCCCCACGCAACATTGTGCTGGAATCCTACAGGCTTCTACCCAAGATAAAGCTTTCTATTTTTGGCACAAATAATGACTTGTTCTTGTGTCTGTGGCGACTGTAAACATGTAATAACTAGAGTAGCTCATGATCTTAATTTGAAGCACTCATGCGAAAACAGCATAACATTTCTGAAAAGATTCTGCATCTGTTTTTCCCACCCTTTTTTAGATCATCGGATATCGTGCAGTGCGTGCACAAACCTGGTACATATGGGCCCACCCATCATTGATTGAACAGACTCTTATCAGAAATGCTACAGGAAAACAGTCACAAGATATATTCATTCATTTATTAATCTGAGTCAGATTGGTATTTTTTATATGTTGTTCATGAAAGGATATTTAAGGGGAAATGGATCACACTGATTCGGAAAATAAAACGTTTGCAATGGATTTAGGTAAATAGTTAATTTCAGTATAAGCATTTTCGCAATAGCTGCATTCTATCAGGTAATGCGACCCATACAATTATTTAGATGGGCCCCACCACCAATGGTATACATGCGCGCCAGCATGAGATTAGAAATGAATTAAATGTTGTTGTTGTTTTTTTTTGTTTTTTTTTCCATATATTTTAATACATATCTGCGACTATTGCAGGCACAGCGGTGAAATATGCCAGAGGAGAGAGCTGCCCTGTGGTTCCCTGTAATTGAGGGAGCCATTGATAAAGATGACAGCCCATCACACAGGAAACACCACCAAGTAATAACTCCATCCTTATCATCTAACTTCAAGCCATCAAGGGTGCTCGCCAAACAGACCGCTGCTAAGGCCAAAAGTAAACTCCTCTCCAAACTTCCAGTAAGTGTAAAAGACAAAGTCGTTGGTGAGAAGCAACGTAGCCATACATTTGTGGTCAACAGGGACATGGCCGAGTATGACATTCAAGCAAGAGCAAAGGAAAGAGGAATCAGAAATAAAAAGGCAAAAGAAGATCTGCATGAAGAGGATGAGTTTGATGTCTTGGATAGATCCCCTCGGTCTCTCACGCCCATTCCAGAGCATAAAGAGACCTATGCGCCACCTCGTGGCCGGAGAAGAAGTCTCGATTCTGTGCGGAGCATCAATCCAAGAAGGATGCTGTCATCCGTTCCGGATATCGTGGTCGATGATTATGAAAAAGAGGATGACGGTGAGTTTAATGTGGAGGTTCCTGTTAGAAATTTTGCTGCCAGTGAATTGAGATTCATAATAGGCAGAAACAGGGTAAGAATCATAGGCGAGAAAAAGATAGACTCCCAAGAAGGAGATGCAGGGTTCCACAAGATAGTAAATGTTCCTTCATATGTGGATCCAAACACCGTAAAAACAACTTACGAAGCTGGCAAGGTAAAAGTAACCGGAAGCAAGCTGAATAAAAACCGGAAGTGGACAGTGGGTCACCATGGTTTGATGACCGTGAAACATGATGGAAGCACGAGAGTGACCCTTGACCTTCCGGATGGTATTGAGCCTGACAATATCAAAGTTAAAACTGTAACCAAAATATTTCTGGTAGTGTCTGCTTCAGTTGGTAATAGGAAAAGCTCACAGACTGAAGAAGAACAGACATTGGAATCATTTGAATTACCTCCCGATTGTAATTACAAGCATCTAAAAACCAGAATAGCAGGAAATTCAACTGTTGTCGTAGAAATATCAGGTCATAACCAGACAGGTGAACACAGACCAAGAGCATTCACATTTTAATGTAAAATTGATTTTGAAAGTACCACGTTTTTGCACACAAAATAATTCATATTTGTATCTGTAAAATAAAAACACGGGATCTTCATATTTTTATTAACTCTTTAATCTAACTTCAACCAGTATTAACCATTAAATTATTTTGATATATTTACATAACTACTTGTATTATATTATACAGTTTATGATTATCCTTTCAATGAATGAATACATGTGCATGTCATATGTGTCATGAATCAATGCACCATTTCAACATTAACATGTTTGGGTTATGAAGTTTGTAAATAAAATAATCAATTTGTTCTTTACTTTAAAAGTGAACAAATTCGATTTATCAAATATCTGTGAGTAGAATTTGTTGTACAGAATTTAATTGCATTGATATATGTGAGGTTGCTGCTGTTTTATGCTCGTACCTCTTTATTTACATAACCCATTGGGATATCATCTGGGATAGTATTGTTATCATTGGTATAGTCAATATGTCCTCTCGTGTCTATATCATTTTTTTTGGTTTTAGCATCCTTGTCATATATGTTAGAGGCATGGGTTGTATTGATTGGTAGTGAACACTCTCTGCACAATTGAGATGGTTTCGGATGAATAGAAGATATCCCTTCAAAATCACTTATTTTTATATCTTTATCTGCCACATAATATAAAGCATATATCTTGGGACCGAAAAGGCAAAATAAGGTTACTGTTCCATTTAAGAAAACCAGGAATGCCATCAATATCTGTTTCTGAGTGCCATACATTACTTGGAAATAGTTTGGTACAATAACTATACCAGCACATAAAGAAGTTACAATATTTATGAAGATATACCAGCTCTCATTGAAATTATCAGGTAGGGATCTAGTTAAAAAACCAAATGTTGCACAAAGTAAAAGGAGCAGGACTAAATACGAATATGGACAAATAAAGGCTTCTGTCCTTGCCAAGCAGTGCAACTCTGCATACTTCACAGTGGCTCTAGGCATCTGAATGACTGCTATGTCAAGCTCACTGAAGATGATATACATAAGACCCAAAATAACAATCTGAAAAGAAAAGAGAAACTAAAATGAAAAGGCTTCAAATGATAAAGGATCGTTACATTACAAGTCACAGAACTGAGTTGATACATCAAAGTGAGGAAATCTAAAATCTGGGGTGTAATTATGAATTTATTTAGCTGTCTAAGCCATCTATTTTCCATTTGACAATTCAGGTTAACCGCATATATATTGAGGGATTTCCAAAAAAAAGAATTAATTTCATCAATAACATCAACAGTTATTACCTGTATTAAAACTGCCAGAAAACTCTGAAGAAGAATGTTCCCAGTGGAAACACCTTTCGGTTTGCTAAATCTGCTGGACGCTCTAAATATTGCATATATTCTGTATGTTTTGATACATTGTGGTGCATATATAAGAGTGGCTGCCAAAGCCGGCCCAGACCTGGCAGCTCTGCATGTCCCAGCTACAGAAGCCTTCGATAGAATAACTGGAATCGAAATGTAGCCAAAGATTATACCGATAAGAATAATGGTTATGAGTTCTTTGGATGAGCCTTTAATTATCTTGCGGTTTCTATGAACAATTATTTGAACTGCTACAAAACAGCTACAAACCAATCCAATGGCAGTACCAAGGAGGAGTAATGCAGCGTATGTGTTAGACCATTTTAAAAAGGATGGTTCTATTGGGAGGCATTGTGTGAAAGTTGAATTGTCAGGCCACCAATTCTCACTACATTTTATGCAGGTGCTGCCATCTGCCGATGTAATTTCATTGACATTGCATTTTTGGCATCTCCAGCAACAAGATACATCCTCTGTAATATGGATTTCTCCTAATATATAGATAAAGAAATAGATGTCAGATAATTGTATTTTTTATCATTGCAATCTTCTGTTTTCTTCTGTATTGGATTTAATTATAAATTTAATTATAAAATTAATTTTACAGAATTATTATTACGACTATCGTACTTACCCATTTGACATGGTAAACTACAAACAACTTGAGGGAGAGTAAGGCTGGTATTGGACAATGAAGAATGTAATAGGCTATCAGGCCATATCAGCTTGTCCACATTGACCTCTGATAAGTTCAGTCTGAGGTCCCACACTGCCACCTGCTCAAAAATGAACCTTGCTTGACCCGAGTCCTGTGAAATTTGAATTTGTTTAATAATGAATGGCCGGTAGGAATCACCTGTATTATTGTCAAACTTGATTCTCGTACTTGGTCTCTGTATGTCGACTTCATACACATAATCTATGAGAATTTCCGGTTGAACACATTCTCTCACTGCTTTCTTGTCTCCAATTGCATACATGCATTTCTCTTGAATGTATCTATCAATTGCATCAGCATAGACATATATCATATCCGCATGACGGTCAACATATTCACTGACGCAATTGATACTACTATCTTGGCAGAAACTTGAGAAATCATTGCAGTCAGGCATACTAGAATCATTCCCGAATGTGCACTGGTGGAAGTGAGACCATGCTGTAGTGATCCATGGATCTCCATTAGATTTCCAGGGAGTCAGGCTCTTGAAATATTTCTCAAATTCAGGATCATAATGAGCTGCATATCTCAATATAAAAGAACCTTGAAGAGCCTCCAAAAGGGCCATAGATTTCAAATGCTCCGTGTTGAAGGTTTCAGGGAGAATCCAAATCAATTTTCCAACATAACCAAGTCTGATGTATTCATGTATGATATCTATGATATGGTTAGGATAGGCAAATACTATAACCACTTTGGTTTTGTTTTCCGATATGATGGACGTCAATGCATCAGTAATCTTGTCTTGGTCATCATTTCTTATTGTATGGACACTGTGAAGACACACACCATTCGTTTTAGACCACTTCGTCAGAAATCGTATCGCATTGTAGCCAAGCTCTTCCTCAATGTGAATGACACTGATATAATTCCAACCAAGAGAGTTAATAAACTCTATCATGACTTTGGTTTGATACGAATCAGGCAGAACAACCCTTGTGAAGTAAGGATGATCGGTCTTATCGCTGAGGTCGTCCGTGGATACGGTTGCCCCCATTAAGGGTATCTGGTAGAAGGAGGACATGGTGGACATCATGAGGGAGGTATAGCTTGTAGTGGTGCCAATGAGAGCCGCCACATCATAACACCGCCCCACAGTCAGGCACTGTGAATTATACCTGGGTACGAGCTGCATCAGGCGGGGGACCGCAGGAATGGAGCGGGTACAGTCATCCAAGATAACATATCCAAGAGTAACATTGTGGAGAATGTCATCCCTCTTATTGATCTCTCCGATGGTGTGTGCTATCGCATGCATTGATTGGTACAGACCCATAGATATTATTCCTGCAAAGACAGCTGAACAAGGTTAATTTTTTTACATTTTTTATATTTCATCGCATAATCCTCTCACCTCTTGATATGGCTTAATATAGTCGTCTAAAGGATATCTTTATTATCAACGGTTAATGTATGAAGACGTTAAACTTCTAACACAAGTGAATGTATGTCTTCAAATGTGTCAACATATCAACTTTTAAACTAAATCTAATTGTAAAAAATCTTTGAATGCAGTGAAAATGATATTCTAGAACATAGGCCAAAAGGAATGAGAGCTTTACTGACAAGTGCTCCAATATTAATGAAAATGTATTGTAAAAGCATGCAAATTGCCCTTTTCCTGATAATTGTTTGCCTTTGCCCAACTTTTGCATTTGCCCAACATTTACCGAACTTTTGAAGAGAACAGTCAATGTGAAGAAAGTTATGTGCTCCATCACCTCTGCTTTGCTTTTTCTCAAGAAGCCCCAGAGTTAGACAAGAAGCCCCAGAGTGAGGCAAGAAGCCCCAGATTGAGGCAAGAAGCCCAGAGTGAGGCAAGAAGCCCCAGAGTAAGACAAGAAGCCCCAGAGTGAGACAAGAAGCCCCAGATTGATGCAAGAAGCCCCAGATTGAGGCTCTATTCAGAGAGGCACAATGTGGCACAGGATGTTCCAGGCATCTATGTATGTGAATTCATTAGAAACATTGTATAATATCTGAGCTTCATGGAAAATAAATATGATTCATCCCCTTACAATACTTAATCTTACTTGTAGACAGCTAGAATATCCACCCAATAGTTTCAGAAAAGAAAAGCTAAGGGTCTGGGCAAGTAAGAAACCTTATTTTACTTACTTTGATGAACATATATGTGTTTATTTTGTCATGGGTAAAATTAATGAAAAAGTTAGGTAAGTATCAGTCTAAAATTTGTATATTTTCATATCGTTTTTTTTAAATCCTTTAAAATAAAATTATTAGAAACCAAATCCCCAGTACAACACAAAATCAATCTTCCATGTTAGGATATAAGGTTGTCGATCAGATGTGCAAGTTCAGATTTGCAGGCTACAAATTAAACCATGTCATTTTTTGAACAAAAATTTGAAGTGCAACATTTCTTGCAATCTAAATTGAAATATTAATTAATAATGAGAAATCTAAAAAATATGCATGAAAATTTGAACTTTTTTCTATCATGCATCAAATTTTGAGAATTGTAGCCTTTAAAGTAACACTGTTAAAAAATATTCAAATTCACATGTCACTTTATGAAAAAAACCTTTAGTTCCAAATTGACCACCAGTACCAGAATTGGCTCTGGGCATCCTACACTGATGCAAACCCTAAAATGATTGGGTACAATTATATCAAAATATCCTGTAGAATATTGTCAATTTACGTTAATCATATATCATAAGTGATTAGCTCCAGAATTGAAGCCAGAATATGTTTCGCGGACGACTTATTGAAATCGGATTTAAAATGCACCCTTTCAAAAAAACAAACAAAAATAAACATCTACAATTTTGTCGCACGACAAATGAATATGATAGAATTATTCCAAGAAGCGCTTTGGAGCAGGAAATTTAAACACAAAATTGAAATGTAATAAACAAATGTTTCTTATTAGGATAGTTTCAGCAAGCCATGCATATTTGGGATTCATTTGTTGTGTTAGTGCCAAGATAATTTGCTATAGCCCTGTGAAACCAGAGACATTTAAATATCTCTGGTGAAACCAATAAAAACATGACTGTAAGGTGGTCGAGAAAGCCCCAAAACCTCATGTAACAAGAAATAACACGTTATGGATCTTTTCCCTTTATAATAAACAGATCGAATATACATACATATCCCATAGATATGAGAGAGCGGGGAATAAATATGATCAATGCCATTCACATGTTAAAATGATAAGAGGTCATGCAGCAATATTATGCAGAAGATACCAACAATGCAAAAACCTAGATAAATCGTCCAGTTCATCAGGAAATGTTTATGCCAACCAATTATTCACCATTTTTGCACACGCAGTATGAACCTACCTTGACCGCACAGCACACCGGAAGCGAAGGAGTAGGCGTGGATATGCATCAGCGCTCCTATATTAATGTCACCCTCCATGTACATAGCCACATCTTCTGTCTGCTCCACGTTTGTGCTGTCGTCTCTGCTAAATACCACACTATGGGAACGCGTCAAACAAGCATGTCCTACTGTCATCAACAGAAAGTATATCCAATCCATTTTGTAGTGAGCAGGCAAGACTTGTTTCTGTTTTCTTTTTTTATTAGTTAAGGTGTTTTCCCGCAGTAGCAATGAACACCCCTGGCGGCTTCAAGCTTAGTTTGCATTTTGTTTGAAATTTATATATATAAAGCATTATAAAGATAATCACAAAAATGATCATGGCATTTATTTCCCATGAATTGAGTGTCCTTGCATAACGAGGATAGCGTTACGTCGCTCAGTTGCAAAATGTTCAATAACAATTAGGTAAACATGATATCGGTATATTTATAACCTTTGTAAAAGCTGAATTATTTTGACAAAGCGCGAATAGTGGAGTTACCCTAAACTTGACCCTCAAACGTTTACAGATAGATAATCCTCATATGGAACTGAAGAGTCTCCTCCCAGCCATGAACTGATTTCAAATCTCCAAATTGCAAGTATTGGTTACATCTCCGAGATATTTCAAACACTATATTTCAATAAGTCGATGACAATTTGAAAAGGAATTTATTTAAAAATCTGTGACTGCAAAATAAGTTCCAGTTTTTAAGTGTGTAGTCCTGCTAAATATTATTCTGTCCCATTCAACCAAAGAAGTGTTAGTTGCTGTGTCACACATTAAGGTATTACCTGCTAACTTGATCATGTCCCAGAAAGTATCTGAAATAACTGCGCTGAGATAACCTTGGTATGCTGATCTCCAGGCCGTGTACAAAAGCAACTGAACTCTCAAGGCCCCAAACAAAGTCAGGATGACCTATATTTGGTAGGTATGGAATTAACTTTTCAAAAGCACAATCAAACATATTTTAACAACAGGATATAAAGGTGTTGCCAAAAAAAAAGTCTGTTTAATTGGGCGAGCTTCACTCCCTTGTCCTCACAGAAATGTGGAGCCTCCGTGCAGGAAAAAAGTACACAAGGAATGGAAACTGTCAATTTGCCCACACATATCAATCATATTTTCACTTCTCACTAAATCACTTTATGTGATAATCATATTGGTATAATCTTGGAGTAATAATTACTCCAAGGTATAATATTGCTTGTTGCTGTGAGTCTCAGCTAATTGGCTCCCTGGCAGTCGCCAATTATCGCCGATCATGGCCCGGTCCATTTGAACAATTTGTCCATTTGTGCTGTTAAACCATTTATTCGGTCATTATTTTCATTAAACTTCGATTTCTTTTGAATAAGAAATAACGACTTTATTACGCGGCGTTTCCTTAATTTAAAGTACTAAGAGCTGCCACCTGGCGTTCTATCTCAGATTGCCACTATTACACACCAGGAAGAGGGCCGACTGCCTCTATATTATAATATATTCTGTATCATACATAGATATCTTTATCTCATATTATAGATTCCGTGTAATTTTAAGTTTAAAGCCATTGAGTGTTGTTTCTGAATAGATTTTGAAAAGTACTAAACGTGTGATCTGATTCAAGATTGCAACCGAATGTCATATATGGAGACATTTCTCACACGGAACAAGTGTATGTTTGCATTGATATGAGTAATTGTTTCAACAATAAAAGATTAAAGCTGTTTAGACAATAAAAAGGTGAAGACATCATCAAGATCACAGATGATATTTTTACTATTCATCAATTCATCTTTATAAACGTTTATGTTATATTTAATATATAAAGACGATAAAAACACATTCTTGACCTGAGGAGCATAAGAATGCTATTATATTTTATGAACGGTTATTGATCTGTAAATGCCACCATGGACTATTTGCAAACAAAACAACATAAAAGATTTTATCTCAACAATGTGTCTATTTCTAATGATATTATGGTTAACCTGTTGTCCTTGTAAATCTGAGGCCGGGTGAGTTGTCATGTCAAGGACCTGCGACATGACAACTCAGTGAGGTAGCACTACATCTGCTACAAGTAGGACTCATCATGAAATGACTGAAATAATGTTGAAAGTGATATGTAAACCCCAAACTAAGAAACAAACAAACTAATGATATTGTGATATAGCTTATATATTGATTTGCTAATGACCTCCTTAATTCTGGCAGTCAGATATGAATATGTAACCAAATGTTTAATGTCAGTTCGAGCTGGTGCTAAGAATGTGTGAATGTCTGTGTATCTTCTCAGAAATTTCAATTAAGTCTCGCTATTGCATTCCAAGTGCATTCCTAGATGGCTGAGATGATTGCAATGAAAATGCAAAATGCCCTGAAATAATTTCTTCACCAATCGCGATATCCAGGAAATGACAGGAATAACAAAACAATACAGTATTAAAGCATAACATAAAGTTAATTAGCCGATCCCTTTTTAAAGTCTTCTCTTGGTTCACCATATCCAAGATATTGCATAATTAATTTGCATAATTATATTTCTTATATTGCTAAACTCAAGGAAAAGGTTCATAAATATCGCCTTGCTTTATTATGTATGGTTATTTGGATTTATGTAGACAATGTATTTGTCTGCAAACACCTGCCGTGAGCACCACATTTGTATATGTTATAAAATTTTAACTTTGATCGTTTATGAAAAATCCTAGAAGAGCAAAGGGTTAAAGGAAATCCTTATAAATTTTTTAAACCCCTAAACAATAAAACTATTGTTTTAGATATATCTTTTTCCGACAAAAATCATGTGTTGATATGAATTCACCTCCTTATCTTGTATCGTTAGTTAATGTTAATTTGATTAGATGATATTTGAAAATATCCTTTGGCATGTGATATACATGATTGAGGATGAACCAGTTGACCGGAGAGCATGCTGGGAGCAAATGGCTTCTGGGCATACGAGTCAGTGCCATGCATTTTATACTATATAACTTAGTCATCCCTTTGTTCATTCATGTAAAACCTTTATGTATACATCTCATACATCTCATTGTCTCTGAAGCCAAATATGTCTTAACAAGCTGCTGAGTGTGATTGTCTAAGTCCAGATGCTGAAATCATATCGCTATTATTGGGAATAAAAAAGTTAACGTAATTTATTATATAACAAAAACATTTGCCATGGAGACACATATATACAATGGAACAGATAAGTAATAGTTGTAAGGCATGTTATAAGGGTGTGTTAAAATCAATTAAAGTAAAGCAGTTGTTTCCATATACATATTCAAGCATGAGGGTTGTGTCTAATATTGGCAGTGATCATATATGATTGATTGCACATAGTCATGTTTCCAGACAGCACCATTCATTGTCAAATATATTATATAAATAATGTCAAAAAGATCAACAACATTTACAAGTATAGTACAGGTATAACCACTTGCTTATTTGATTAAACTGTGGATTGAATATGAATTCACACAGATTGCAGTTTTGTACATATTAAACATCAATTTAAATAGTTCTTTATCTATTCATAATCTCATTCTTGCTAAACGACTTGTCACGTCTATTACTTGGAAACTTCATAAGTTTTTCCTTTTCTTCGTCCTCAATGAACCTGCCTGTGAGGTATTCGTAATGCGCATCAGAGCCCTCTGAATATGAATTCACACTGATTGCAGTTTTGTACATATTAATCATCAATTTAAATAGTTTTTTTATCTATTCATAATCTCATTCTTGCTAAACAACTTGTCACGTCTATTACTTGGAAACTTCATAAGTTTTTCCTTTTCTTCGTCCTCTATGAACCTGCCTGTGAGGTATTCGTAATGCGCATCAGAGCCCTCTGGTGGCCAGGGCAGCCCCATACTTCGGAAAAGCCCTTCTAACACCGGAAGTCTGTTGAATGGATTGCTGTCATCACCCCCTGCAGCTCTAATAAGAGCATCAGTGAGAGTTGGTCTGGGTTTCCAGTATTTGTACGGGACACGAATCTCTAGTTTTTTCCCCATTTGCACAATATCAAGATGCTTCATATCAACTGCATCCGGGAATTCTATATCAATATCTTTACTGAGTTTAGGGCCATCATATGTTGACCCAGAAACTATCACTCGATTATCAGATATTTTCCTCGCAGTGACATCTTTAGTGTATTCACCAAGATGAATTTTGACCTTGTATGTCATAGTTTTGTTATCATAATCTTCCTCAATGTCATTTTGAATGACCTCGTTTATTTCACTATTGGCATTATGAACTTTGTCCCTACATCTTGATTGGCTCATTGATCTTTTGACTGCACCAGCCAGGACATCATATTTCTCCATGCTTTCTTCAAGTCTTTCAGAAAGATCCTTTTCTATTGTCTTTTTCGATTTGATGAGATCTAGTTGCAACTTGCTGGCTTTGTTGGTGACTTCATCGGGGATAAGGGCGACCTGAGAACTCATAGGTGGTGGATCACTTCTGTTGAAAACCTTTCTCTTCACCGTTGGTCTCAAGGGTAAACTATTTGCCCCAGTGGTAGTTTTAGATCGAACCCGTTCACGTATTCTCTGGGAAGGGGCTAGTGAGCGTTTTGGTGTAGTTCCAACTTGTTCTCTGTCAACTTGTTGATCAGATTTGCTAGAATCTTGGGTTGTTTTGCGTCTTCTGGGACTAGTTTCATAATCAGAGGTCCTCTCATCCTGTGAGAACTCACTGTCATAGGCCTCATAGTCACTCATAGTCTGAGGTCTTCGTCTTCTTCGCCGTCTTCTTCCTCTCATCTCAGATGTTGTACCTGGTTCAGATCGACACATACTTAAAACTGAACCAGCATCACTTGTGGCATCACTGAACTCGCTTTCATCATAACTCATATACCCGTGTCTCGTTGGCGTTGCACTCCGCGACGTGGGAATACTCTCATCTCCACTCACAAAGGAAGAATCCAGAGATCTTCCTAATATATTTCTCCGTCGCCTTCTCTCAGGGGTTGTGGATCGGGTCAGAATTTCGCCATCTTCGCCGATGACGGGTGGGGGTGGCGGAAGGAAGGATGGGGGAGGGGGCGTCCTGGGTACTGTGATTCCCCCAACCTTTGTCACAGAATTCCCTGATCGTGTGCTCTCTTCATACTTATTAGGTACTCTGACTTTATGGAGGTGTGTTGATTTTACAGCGGGCGTATAAGAAGTTTTGGTAAATGAGTGATAGCGTTTTTCAACCCCATCTGGCTTGCAATTTAAGTGTCCATTTTGCAACAAAGGTGGCGCTGGTATGCCGGGATAGCTGCGAGGTCTTGAAGGGCGCTGTGTGTTTTTTTGCCGTAAATTCACATTGTTTTCAACACCTGTTAAGCTACTATTGTCAGAAGGATCTTCACCAGTTAATTTTCCTTGAATCATTGGTTCATTAGTATTTCTATTTTGTCCACTGCGGTTATTTTTCCAATTTAGATTGACAAAATCTAAATATGTTTCCTCTTTCACTTCCTGGGGATGGGATTTATATCTATTTTTCCTAACGGGTCCCTTTGAGTCAAGCTTAGATGTGTGCAGAACATAACCTTTATCTTCTCTGTCCCTGGGCTTTGCTTCAGTTCCACTCTTTAACGGTGAGGCGGTGATGCCTTGATATCCCTGAGAGGAATCTGGTTCAGAGGTGCTAGCCGCATTCGCATGTCGAGGTTGAACTGTCACCTCCTTGCACACAGTAATAGGCAAGGTCTCGATATCGTTGTCAACATGCAATGTATTTACACGTTGAGAGGTAGATTCTTTTATTTTCAGCCCCGTTCCAAGTGGAGAGGTTTCACTCTGATAGTTATCAGTTTTCCTATCTATCTGCCGAGGTGATCTGGGCTGTATATCAGAAATACTTGGAGTTGCCCCATACCCACCGGCGAATATTTTTTCTTTATGTTTAAACATTAGTTCATTTGTTGGTAAATCTGAATTATTGTTTCCATCTGTTTTCTCATCTTTGTCCACCCAGTTTGAGTTGTTCTTATTTAAATCATCCATACCACGAGCCGACTGTGTCAATAATTTGTGTTTTTGTCTTGTATCGTTATTTATTGGTTCATTAATATTTTTGCCCGATTTTTGCATTGTTGACTTCGATTGCAACTTTATATGTCCATGTTCAGGGCGTGTTTCATTTTCTGTAATTTGTCTGTTTGGCAAAGTCTTGAGTGATGCGTCATTTTTAGCAATTATAATTTCAGGGTGACTAGAATCTGTTTGTGGCACCTTTCTACTACCTAATATTGCAAACATTTTCTTCTTGGAATGTGGTTTATCATACACTTTTGGCAGCTGGCCACTTCCTTGTAAATCTACATCCTTTGACGGTTTGCCAGAGCCCTCCTGGCTATTGTTGTCTGACTTACCTTGTGGTGAAGACATTTGTAAATGTTGTTCCTTAAAAATTATTGCATTCTCACGTGGTGATTTTTTATTTGCCTCATGGTCTTTTTGTGCCGTTTGACAAGTTGCTTCTTCCCGAGATACTCTGTCCGAAGAAGCCTTAGATTTGTTCAAGCTGCCCGTCGAATTGTCCTGGCAAGATGTATACGGGCTTCCCTCAAGGTTGTTTATTCTTTTCCTCCCCGTATATTCTCGTGCTTTTCTATGATCACTGGACACTGTCGGAGATCTTTTATTGGTAGGCGTCAAGTCATTTGATACTGGTGAAACTATTGTCAGTGATGGTTTATTCCCAGGTAATACTTCACTGGAATAACCAGAAGAACTATAATTTTCACTTGCATGACATCTGGCTTTTAGAGCAGATTTACTCCTTAGTTTATCTCTCATGTCCGTGTTTTTGTGTTTATCAGATGTACCATCATTTTGTATGTTTTTCCTTGAAAAGAAATCGATTGGCTTACCCAGTTTTTCTCTCTTGCCGAGAAATACAGATTCATAGGGTTTACAACCTTCATTCAATGTTGTCCTTGTCCAAGACTTTTGTTTACCCGGTATTACATTATCGCTGCTTAAAATTATCAATTTCTTGTCATCAACTGGTAATCTACTCACGGTGTCATTCAATGTATGACTTGATTCACTAGAAGATAAAGCCCCTGGATTTGAATCTCTGCCTGAGGTTATTTGCGTTTCGGGTTGATATGGAGTTGTTTGGTAACCTTTATTTCCATTGTCGGTTATTGACAACTGTTTACTTCCCAAAACATCGGGATTATTCACGATATAGTCTTTATATGCACGAAAGTTATCGGGATCTAGCAAGTTTAACCTTGAAGCTTTCTTTTGTTCCTGCAAACTGTCATCCTGAGTGTCACTGATAGCAGTGCCATCTACTGGCAGTTCTAACGTTTCCTTGTCCCTGCGGGTTCGAGGTACCTTATCCACAAATCTGGGTCTATTTTGAACATCCGGATCCTGCTTTGTGTCAGAATGGCTGTCACCCTGGGATTGGCCACCTACAATACTTTTGTTTGGGTTTGAAGAAAATCGTGTAGACAAGGAATCTACCTTGCGTGCCGGGATTGATATCTGTGTGACCCTTGCGCCTTTTTTCTCATTCCCCAGGTATTTAGCATCAGGCGATTTTTCACACCCAACCGCGTCTTGTTTCTCGGTTACATTTCTCTCTCCATTTCTGCATTGGTTTTCTGTTCCTTTTGATATCGTACTCACTACAGACTTGACATCAGATTTTAACACAACATCATGTGTTTTTTGGGATCTATCCATCCCTTTCCTGCCACTTTTTTCATCGGTATATAATTCTCCAACTATAGCAGTATTCCGTGGCTTGTTATGAAGTCCATAGTCATACATACTCCTCCGTTTTGGAAGATCGTGCTGATATTTCAAGCCATCCACCTTGTCTGTAGTTAATACTTCACTAGCTGGTCTCTTTATTTGCTTTGTAGATCTGTCTATTCCCTTTCTGTAGTTAACACCAAATGACGTTGAATGTTCAGTAGATTTTGGAGCGCCAGTGTCTGATATTGTCTGCCAGAATGCTTTTCTCTGAGAAAAGGGTAGTTTGTCCATCCTTCTCCCAAGTACTTTTTCTCTAGGAAACATGTTGCCCTGTTCTTGCCTTTTCCACTTTTAAATCAAGGATCACGGTAAATTATCCCATTTAAGAATATAAAAACTGGAAAGCTGAATATCCATCCAACCTGAACAACTGTAACTTCTATGTCACCTGTAAAGAAATATCAGAAGAATTAGATGTTTTTCTTACACCTAATAATACTATGAGTAGTACAAAAATAAATCTCAATCTATATGATATAATTGTTGTACATAGTTATCCAAACTTGACAAACTTGAATTGGTAGTGTTTCAGCAACACACATAGAGGGAATTTGGAATAAGAACATGAACTTGTGATTCTAAAAGCCATATAATCTATGTAAATGTTTTGGCCATATAATGTCAGCAAACTTACAATGTTGATACTGGTTGTACAGTATGTACAGGTGTATTCAGTGTGGTATAATTGTGTGACCAGTTGCATGAAATATACCCGAGTGTGCCAATTCTGATCTTACTTGGAGCGCTCAACTGACCCCTTATAACAGCTGACCCCTTATAATCCAGGGTTGTGACTTTTTTCTGTCGCAGGCGACAAGCTTTTCAAGTAAAATGTCCCGTTATAGTATAATCTATGATAACATATTTACCGGGCCAATTGAGCGCATACAATACCAAACGCTGCCATTTGATCATCTCTGCCACTTTTGTCATCTTATAAACGGTATGTCTTTTCTCTGACAGGCTGCATTGATATCTCCCACGGCCTGGAGATGGCCTACCAATGCACACCTGACCCCTCCTTTTATGCCCTTATATTGTATAGTATAGAATGAAGAAAGGCCCTACTGAGCTTTTTGGGGACATACAGGAAAATGCTTTTGAGATATAGGACTTTGTCTCAATAGACAACATTACATATTTCTGAATAAGGTTACTTTTATTATAAAATAGTGTGGTATGTTATAAATAAGGCATCAAAGAATCAAACTAATCAAACGCTTATTCACATCCAATGAAAACATCAGAAGCGCTATGGCTTACTTTCATAATGGATAATGATCCTGGATGTTTGATATAAAATAGAGCGAGAAATCTTTCCCAATTTAAGTCTCAATTCAACCTGCCTTTAACGTATAAAATTTACTTTGGTTTTTTTTAGCGCTTCTATATTTCTTGGTTGTGAAGGCAAAGATACTTGGTAACTTTCCAGTGCATCTCTTGCATATCTGTGCTATAATTATGGCCTTGTGTCAAGCTGTAAAGTATACCTATCTCTCAGATGTATAAGGCTTATTTGAAATCGTGAACCATGTTATAGCTTTTAAATGCCATATATATATTGTTAACAATTGTGAGGGGCTTTCCCACCTAATTCAATCTCCACTCGGTTATAACTCAATTCAAATTATATATATTTAGAGTGGTGTTACAAAATATAAAATGAAAATATTTGGATAAAGTTCTTATATATGTTAATAACAATTGGCTGAGATCTGATACTTGAACCATCTTATTTAAACTGACAACAACTTGACTGCTCACGACTGCAGAACCATAAATAAGTCAATACATGTTATGCATTTTATGCAATCATATGTAGCAGCCAAGCATAAAATATTCTCGCTTCTAAAGATGAGCGATTCCAAATATTTATTTGAAATGTATATCTGCAGGGTCACTCACAGATCTGAGGAATGTTCTCGTGGACTGTGATATGCACTGTATCATATATGATAAAAGGGTTCCCCACCCCCCACCCCCACCCCCCAAAACAAATCAAATAGTATTCATTACGGGTTCCAACAGTTTTCGATAACACAATATAGCATTCCAGAAAGCTTTAGGATGACGATATAAAGAGAGTATTCAATGAATCTTGATGAAAGGGTCATGAACGTTACAGGATATTACTTTTGATGGAGTACCATTGTAGTGTACTAATATATGATATGTATATTGAAAAGACTATGTGTAAAAGAGAAGAGCTTGATGTATCATAGGTAAATAAATGTGTCCCATGAAGGTATTTGCTTCAATGTAAGGGGAAGACATAACTTTATGGGGTCATGAACACTGATCCACACCTTTCCGAGATTCATGTGAGAAAAACTCTAATTGCCTCATAAAAAATGCTTAAAGGCATGTCTGAAAAGCCATGAAATAACCTATGGAATTAAACATATGGCAACACAATTGCTCTCACATATGATTTGAGGTTGCTTTACTTACAGCAAGTTAGTTCGCCAAGTAAAATATATTAAGTGAGTGTTATATGTAATATGTCATAACTCGCTCGCTTGGCTATAGTATGAACAGATTTAATGGATGTGTACACAATTAGAGATGAATAATGGACGGCTAGAAATCGAGGATTCTTTCAATTTGCGCATTCAGCTGTATTTGACACATGCATTGAAATGGCCTCCATTTGACTCCAAATGAGGCTTGTTTGTTATAAATATTTGTGAGGGCCTTAAATATAACGTCTTATTAATGATATACACTTTCTATCGATTTTTGTGTGGATTATTTCACTGGAATGAATTGTTAAGTTAGAATGTCTGAATGTCTTGTGTAGAAAATAGTCAACATTTCTGTCACTCAAATTATTTTATGGGGTAAGTAAGGTTTTCCTATATGGATCATTTGAGTACTATATGATAAATAAATGATAACAATTCAGCAGAGAATGTCAAAAAGGTCATAATAAGATAAACAATAAGATTCCCAGACAATATATAACCCTAAGAATGTGTTTTGCGCCAAATGAGATATAAAAAAACTTCCTACACAATATGTTACCAAGTTTGTTGCAGTGTACACAGTTCTGTGTGTGCCAAAAGTGATATTACACCTACAGCTATCAGCATAGTGTTGAGTTCTAGCCAGTGACCAACGCTGCCGTATGCCCCCAGGCGCAAATGACTTTAAATTACACTGTAATGGATACCTACATAATACTTGGTGTCAATTGTAAACACACAATTATTTGGGGAGGCGTTTTTCATGATTTGGGTATGAGGGTGTCTCGTGGATAAATTGTGGCGTATAACATTATCCGCTTTGCCTTGGATGTGGCGCTCATAAGTTTACAGAGTAAACATATGGAGAACGGTATGTGCACACAGGACAACAACAAAAACTTGGAGCTTAAAATCTTTCCCTCCAAAAAATTATATTGAGGAGAGGCCCTACATATAAGTTTGAACGCTGTGAACTGAAAGAGCTTAATACTGAATACAGGCCTATCACCTATCAACAAGTTAAGATCATTGATCCGGGTATCATTAACACGTAGCATGATTTACAATTAAATATTACCGCTTGTCTGGTGATTCTTCCATTGAATGTACGATCCGTTTGCA
Source organism: Amphiduros pacificus (assembly GCA_949316495.1). Classification (NCBI taxonomy): domain Eukaryota; kingdom Metazoa; phylum Annelida; class Polychaeta; order Phyllodocida; family Hesionidae; genus Amphiduros; species Amphiduros pacificus. The sequence goes on from OX439003.1 coordinate 21,830,915, forward strand.
CCTGATTATATGGGGTCTTTTTGTCATGTTGTACATCCTTTGAAATATTCCCAAGCACTTGAATTTACGGCGTAAAGTGCGGTTCTTGAAGCTTTGCTGGGATGAGGGCCTTGTTTACTGTCTATGTAATTTTCCCAGAGGCATGTCGTCTGTTAAAATCTTGGCTCAAGTGACACTTCAGTGTCACACCAAAGAAATGTGTCATCTATCCATTGAGTTTCGGAGCCAATAATTTTTTTTTAAGGTAACAGTGGTCTTTTTGCTGTCTAATATTTGCACTTCTAAGTCTGCTATTCAGTGTCATTAATGTAACATTTTCAGGAGAAGGTTTACTTGAAATATATACATCTACATGATGCGTAGTTGTGATCTCTTTAAGAAATATTCTTCACTTTCCAAAATCACACTTTAACTATAACATTCCGATTTAAAAGGGCAGATTGACGAAAAGCATTTTGACATCCGAATGAGGTAAGCGTGCAATATAAATAGTCCTAATTGTAACTCCTTAGCCGAATAATGTGTGGGCTATTACATCAGTTATGTGGTCGAGATTCAATCAGCACTCTAACCACGTCCCATTACCGAAACCTGGTGACCAACTTAACAATTTGTGTGAAAGTATTCCATTTCGTTACAAAGCTACAATTTATGTTGTCCGTTCCGCAGTACGCCGCTTTCTCGGTTGATGCTGTGAATCTGGGTCGGCGTTTGCGTATCAACACTGACTTGTCCACGACCTCAATTTATTGTTCCATATCCCGAAGCATAGAAAAGCCTTTTCCCTAAAACTGTCAATTCGCAACGATGCTCAGCCACCCGTAGAAAGGGTCTTTTTTGTCCAGCTGGTGTGTAACTTGTCTTGAAACATGGTCTCGATCTCTGTGGTCAGTTGAGCATGCTGAGGGGACAGAGCGCTCTCAAGCAAATATGTTTATTTCTTTAGCCTTAGGACAGAAACATTTCTCACATTTAAATAATAGCACATGACCTGACATCAAATAAATGGAAATCACATAAGTATAGATATTGAAGCCTTGGGTTGTTGTAATAAATTGATCAAGTCAATTTGATCTGCTGTGAGGGAGAAATGTTAATTTTAAAAACTATCCTGGAGCCCCGGCCTTAGGCACTGCTTTGAATATTGAGATTGCAAAATTGGTGTCAATTTGAACAGTGCTGTGATTGTAAAAACTTTATTTTATATCAAACAAAATAAAAGAAGGTTTTTCTTCCTTTTTATTTATTTATTTATTTATTTATTTATTTATTTATTTATTTATTTATTTATTTATTTATTTATTTATTTATTTATTTATTTATTTATTTATTTATTTATTTATTTATTTATTTATTTATTTATTTATATATTTATTTATTTATTTATTTATTTATTTATTTATTTATTTATTTATTTATTTATTTATTTATTTATTTATTTATTTATTTATTTATTTATTTATTTATTTATTTATTTATTTATTTATCTATTTAACTAATTATTCATTCATTCATTCATTCATTCATTCATTTATTCATTCATTCATTCATTCATTTATTAATTTATTTTATTTTATTTTACTTTATTGTCAATTGGGACTTAAATACGATTATTTGGTCATGCAGTGGTATACAAAAACGCTGGTAACTGAACCGTACTCTTCGCCCGCTTTTGAACCGATCGGTTCAGTTACCAGCATTTATGTATACCGCTGAATGACCAAGTAATCGTATTCAAGTTCCAATTGACAATAAAGTAAAATAAAATAAAATAAATTAATAAATGAATGAATGAATAAATGAATGAATTTGAACCAAAAGCGATATCGTGCACTCTTCAGAGCCGAATCCTAGTCCGGCCAATACCTTACACAGCACTTCCATTTACACATATATTTAATTGAAAATTAATACAATTAGGTTTCATGGAAAGATTTAAGTGCAAAAGGCGATGATATTACTGTACTCTCTTCCAAGAAAACTGAGTGGAAGGAACGCCTGTCAAAAGAACCTGTCTTTGAATGAATGGTTATTGTTTTCCCTGACTACTATGTTTGTTTTCTTTGCCGGATAGAGATAAGTTATAGTTTTAATTGCTTTTTGCATATTTCCTGTTCGGTTTCCTGAATAAGTACATTATGTATCGGCAAACAAATTGACAGCACAGCAGGACAAAAACAATATATAACCGTACACAATGTCACCCCATCTCTACCCTGTATATATGATTTCTGGTTATTCAATAATTTCATGCTCAGGTGTTAGGCCATTAAAAGACTTGAAGGCATTTTTTCAGCCAACTTTCAGCAACTATGCTTTCACTGAAATCAATAATCCTTATAGCTCAGATTCCACAATCCCATCAATAAAAGGTAACACGTCAAAATAGGGATGTCTGCGAAGACACCATTCTCCCCACATGGTTGTATACCATGTCTTATGTAAAATATTAGAAACCAAAAAGTACAAAAAGTGGCATTATCTCAGTGGTTTCATGGAAACTGGTACATATTTCATATAGCAATCGTTTTTCAAATCCGCTAAAATATATTACACTGGTTATTGAGTTCACAAATATATTTACCCAGATCAAAATAAAAAATAATACCAATCAATTGATGTCTTAAATGTCCATTGGATTATTATATCTGTGTATTGAACTATGAGATAAATAGTTTTGACAGCACAAACTGGTTGAGGACCAGTTAAATCAATAAATTCATGAAAAGATAATTGATCATTTAGGAAAAAAAAGTGATATGATATATATTCAATGAGATGAATAGTTCATCTGACCAGAAACATAAGTTTGTTTGTTTGGGGTTTTACATCACTTTCAACATTATTTCAGTTATTTCGTGATGAGACCTACTTGTAGCAGATATAGTGCTGCCTCACTGAATTGTCATGTCGCAGGTCCTTGACATGACAACCCACCCGGTCACAGATTTACAAGGACAACGGGTTAACCCTTTAGGCACGGGCCTCAGCTCATGTGGGAAATTGTGTCATGAGTTCAATCTCGGCACGGCCGGGGTTCGAACCCACAACCTTTGGATCACCACAGAGGAACTGGTGTTAATACGCTGGCGCCCTAACCAACTGCGCCACGGCCCGTGGCCTGCACCAGAAACATAAGAAACATAACAGTTTGACTATAATACACATGACGGATCAATACATGATATTCAGAATCCAACCACGAAACAAAAAATAGAGTTAAGTATTATCAATGTCTTTTTAAATAGTTTATCTGATTCATCAGATGCACTAAATGATCCAAGAGTGTCATTAAAATTTATTGTTTGGTTTATTGCATGGCTTATTAGAATATAGATTGTTTCAATGTGTTGTTAAGAGACCATAATGTATCCATTTATCCATTGGTGCTGATATAGTTGTGCTCTAACCAACATCGCCACATCCCTTCCAATGTAGATATGTGTGCCCCCAACACCCATGGATGTACCCAAAAGAAATTATGTGGGATGTGACCAAATTGCTAATCACATTCACTGGAACTTCACAAAGAATAAACATTCATTAATGCACACTGTTTTAGCCATATGGAATCTGAAAAGCTAAGAAAGTGTCGAACTTGTGTGATCAATGCAATGTCAATTCTCCCTTTACTGGCACACAACAAAAGGGATGAAAGCTAAAATCACAACCTTGGATGACAACATTTTTATTCCATGTATAAAGTTAATATTTTACTTTTATGACCTTGAAGTATGGATATTTTTTATCAGTGCCAACCAATCCTTAAATTCAGTGTTTCAAAACTTAACCTAGCCTTACCTTAAGTCAAAGTAAAAAGTCAAGTCAAAATATTTTATTAGAGTCTCACCTTATTACTAACAATATAAAAACATATATGTACTTATCTGTTTTTAGGTTTTGGCACTTATTTTTATAATATTCTCATTATTCATAATAAAAACAAATATTTGCTCTACATTGAGAGTATTAAAATCCTGATTTATCTGACTAGCGTGTGTAAAAAGATCCTGTCTTAAATCATAATAGAGAGGACACATTAAAATGACATGGTGCTCAATCTCAATTTCTCCTGTATCACACATAGGGCAGATACGCTCCTCCTCTTCTAGTCCTTCATAACGCCCAGTTTCCAGTCTTATAGGAGCAGTGCCACATCTGAATTTTGCAAGTGCACTTCTCTTGGCCTGGGTAATGAATATTGTTTTCATATAGTTTTCTGTTTCAAACTCTGATTTAAATGTTCTGTAAGTCCTTAACTTGTTTCGTCCCTTACCATTTCTACCACATTCTCTTGTTAAATCCTTTTTCCACAAATTCACATAATGATCATGTAATGCATCATTTACAATACCAAGATCTGCTAAGTCTGGAGGTGCTATACTCCACATACCAATACTTTTGGCAAAGTCTATGATTTTCACATACATACTCCTGGTCCCCTCCAGTGCCAACCGGCGAGCCCATGCGTGTACCCTGGCATTGATGCGCAAGGATAACATAGGTGACAGTCTATTCCATTGTCTGAACACATACTGCCATTGTCTTTCCTCTGGGTCTCACCAACCCATATCTCCAAGTACTGCCGCATTTGGTGCATATTTTCCAAGCCCAAGGAAATATCGGCATGCTCTAAATTGTACACTTTTGATGTGGGAATAAGACTTCATCCCCCATATCGAGGCTCCATAGTCAAATATAGGTTGGACCAATGCATCATACAGTTCAGAGAAAACACTGTGTGGGACACCACCATGTGCCTTGGACTTTGCAATAATCAAACCCAATGCTCTTGTTGCTGATTGAGCCACTGCTTTTGACATTGATGTTAGATCCAAAAGTTCAGTGAATAACAGACCAAGGTACAGTCAAGCCCCGCCAGTCCGTCATGGTCTGTCACACATAATTCTGCCGGTTTCACGAGTCTGACAGTTTGATGAAACGGACATCAAATGAATACAAATAAAGAAAGATTAGAATGGTTGCAGCCAAATCACTGTCGGTAATTGATATGCCGGATTATCGGGGGACGGTCCGGCGAGGTCTGACTGTATCTGTACTTCTCTACAATATCCAGGTGTGCATCACCACATGAGAATCTATACAATGGTACACTTGGGCCTTTCCTGAAGTGCACCACCTGTGATTTAGCAGGGTTTACTTTCAATTTCCATTTTTCACACCACTGATGCAACGTATCCAACATTTTTTGGAGGTCCTCCTCATTATTTGCAATCAGTGCAATGTCATCAGCATACAATAATATATCAGTTCTTTCATCCTCATCTATCTTAATACCACATTGCAAGCTCTTAATCTCATTCACCCAGTCATCAATGAACAGGTTAAACAATAAAAGTGATATTAAACACCCTTGTTTAAGGTCTACAGATACTGCAAATCAGTCCGTTGTGTGCCTATTTGTTTTCACACAACTTTTGATGTCTCTATATAATGACTTGAGGGCACTGAGAAACTTTGGAGATACTCCAGCTTTATCCAGTTTTCTCCATAGCAGCGATCTCGGTATGCGGTCATAGGCTTTGCTAAAATCTATGAATGCAACAAAGATTGCATGATTTCTCTTCTTGCATGTGTCTATTATCTGTGACAATGTACTCAAGTGGTCATTACATCCTCTTCCTTTTCTAAACCCATTTGGTTATCATTCACTTTTTCATTACCTTCAGCCCAAGTTGTCAGCCTTTTGTTCAGAATACTCACATACAGTTTATAGATTGCTGGGGCCAGGGTTATTCCACGGTAATTCAACAGGTCCCTCTGGTCAGCAGTTGAATTTTTGGGCACAGGGCTAATTATGCCTCGAGACCACAGTTCTGGTATTATTCCATTATTAAAGCAAGTGTTAAACAGTCTTTGTAAACATTTGATTGTACCGTCATTTCTCAGCACTTCTACAGGGATTTCATCATACCCTACTACTGCTTTACCATTTTTCGCACGGGATAATGATTGCTTTACTTCTTTTGTGGTAATATACTTATCCAGCAGTGGAATAGCCATGTTTGAGCCTGCTGTATTGGGCATCGGCGTATCATCAGTAATTTCTGAGGGATTTAGTAATTCAGAGAAATCTCTTCTCCATTTATCCATAACACATTTATATTCAGTGGAAACACTTCCATCATCATTTACCACTTCCCATGGAATCTGCTTTCGCCTTGTATTACCCACACCAAGCTTCCCTACATATTTCCAATACTCCTTAGGATTATCACTTTGTAGGTTCAAAATGTCAGCTTGCATTTTATGCCAGTGTTGTCGTTTTGCAGATTGCACTGCCCTGTCTAACACCTTCTGTTTTTGACATGCAGTTTCCTGGAGGCGTTTTTTAACTGCTCCTTTAGCATTTTGTGCCTCCACAAAGTCGTTCCACAGAGCACTAAGATTATCATTCCAGAATGCTTTCTTGTCTTTCCGGCGCTTATTACTCAGACCATTCCTGATGGTGACTGTCCTATGTTCCAACTTACTTCCCATCTCCTGTTTTACCAATTGACAGAAATGACCTTAAGTAATATTTCTGCCCAAATCTGAGATCACTTGTACAAAAATCCAAAAAGCCTGTGATCCAATAGAGGGAATGATGGAAATCAATAGTGCCCCATACAATACTATAATCCTGTGCTCAGTGGGGTGTGACAATGCCTTGTAGCTCTTTGCAAATATTATAAGCAATGAAATAACAGGGGCCGCAAAATTTATAAGTTTCCAAGGAATGATATTATTTACAGGGTGTTCCAACACTGAATCACCGGGTTTTTCTTATTTCTCTTGGAACACAATTTTCAACTCCACCAAAGAAATATTTTTAAAGGCATAAGGTAAAGTTTTCCCTTTTTAAAAATGCTTTGCTATCTTATCATGGAATGGATCATATCCTTTAATTTTAGGATGTAGATCGGTATTTTTAATCTGATTTTAAACATCAGATTGATATAAATGTGGTGCAAGAGCTTTCATTACGTAAATAGTAATGCTATATATAGATACATGGCTGAGATCAAACCTATTCTTATCATTTGGTTTTCAGATAGGCCATGGTTTTAGCAACAATTGCTTATCACATTCATTGGATTAAGTCTCCCAAAACATTTTCAAAACAGGTAATACATGAGTGAATGGTAGCCATGTGAATAATAAAAGATGAGGACGTAGACATTTTGTAAGTATACATTTTTTTCTCGCTTATATAACTTTTTCCTTGTCCAGGTGGACAAGTGGATGGACAATTTGTCCTTGAGTGGACAAGCCTTTCTGGCTATTTCATTGGTCACAGGGAATCTCGAGCCTCTGTGGGGTTATTCTCTCATATTCAATGATATTATAGGTGCAATTTAAAGAGAATTTTTTATTCTATTTTCCACATTATTATACATTTTTTTAATTCTATTTTCTACATTATTATATGGAATAAGAATGTATTTCAGTACTTATGTATTAATCTTCATGATCCATAAGGGACAACTATTACTTTTTGATAAAGTACTATTTTATTGACTTTTATATATTCATTACATATTTATGTTTTTCAAATGTTTGGCTTGATTTAAGACACAGTAATGAATGATTAAACAGTTGTAGAAAATAATTATGTAAAAAAAATTATTTTATTTCAAAATGGTATTACCCACCTTTTTAACACTATATAAGCCGTTCAATTTCTGGGTACTTTCACATGTCCTAAAATAGTGGTCAAATTACCAAGCATTCATCTGTGCATTATTACGAAACACGTTTCATCGTTTTCTTTCTTTCCTTCTTTCTTTCCTTCTTTCTTTCTTTCTTTCTTTCTTTCTTTCTTTATTTATCTATCTTATTGATTAATTACCTTTTTAGACAATCAAAGAATTATTGCAATATTATATATGTTTTTATGAAATATAGAAATTCTAATTTTATATTGCTTATACTGATAAACCTGAAATAACCACAAACTAAAGAGCTACTTGTAGAGCCAGTGACACAATTCCCAAGAAGGGAGCTGTGCACCTGTGAGCAAATGCACATTTGATTAATCCTAAATGTCACAGCATGAATAAGATGAACCACTATGGCCGAGTAACATGAATTCAATGTCCCCGTATGCCAACGATATAACCTCTTGAACCAGCTCATTAAAGTTTGTGAGACGTCCACTGGATTTTTGACATTGTGTGTGGTTTCATAATAATAATTGTATCTCGGTGACTATATGAAAAATATATAGACAAAAATATTCAGAACATAGTTTACAGCTGTCAAAAGACTTCAGGGAAAAAATATTTGATATTTTGTTTTGGAAATCATAGATGTAAAACGAAGAATTTAACTTTTCCCTTCGAATGCATGATTTTCGTTTAGTGAACCGGGGACCTTTAATTTTATTAATTACACTGAAATGTTTCATTTTATCAAGTGCTTAGAGCCATCAATGAATATCAATGTGAACGTCCCAATCAGCATTGCCATTATTCTAAGATAAGTAAATTGATATGATATATCTTTGATAAAGTACAATAAAAGAATGTTATAAATAGCTGCAATAAAATCTGTAAATAGTAAAGGTTTATTTGCATTCTAAACGTGGTTCAGGGATGGGTTTATCTTAGGCAAACACAAGACCAGTTTTGTTAGCATACCCTCATCTTGCTGATGTCAGTAACTTTTTAATATTACGTTTACAGAACATCAATTATTTGATGTCCTTAATATCTTGCAAATATACAAAATAAAAATCAAGGGAATTCTGACGTAAAGCGCATTCGTCATCGTAAACTTTAAAACGAAATTCTTTGACGTCTTTTAAGACATGTAAATAAAGTCCCGTGATATCAACTGACTTGTTGATTCATTCTTTTAATAGGTTTAAAGTAATTCTTCGAAAAACTTCGAGGACAACAAAACGATGCGTAGGCCGTGAATGATGAATATTCTAATTTGTAATATTCATATGCCCAATGAACAAGCTCGATTGCAATTGGATTTTCATCAACACAGTTTATATATATATATATATTTAGAGTGAGAGAAAGAGCATTACTTCGATTCAAGCATAGGAAATGCACATGGGAGCTGATTGTAAAAATGGATCATTCTGAAAACAGGTAGGTATCATTGTTGTAGTTTTTGCTTGATGTGAAAATTGTATGGGTGATATAGTTTGTGGATCGTTACAAGTGGATGTGCAATACATTTGACAGATGAAGCTAAACATTTCACAAGAAAAGTCTCGATACATGTAAAGGTTTCGCAGTACAGCAGCCATAGAAAGTAAAGTGAACGCTAATTCAAAAACAAATTCGTTTAGTTATACTGTTGTTATATGACAATGCTTGTGTCAAAGAGACATTTTACTTTTGTTGTTTAAGTTTTGTTCTTTAATCCCCCTCCATTTTAGATATCTTCCTATAATTCTCTATTGTGATTGGTTAGAAACGGTTGGCACTGGATGATCCGGAGATGATCATGTGTATTTCATTTTCAGAATCTTGTCAATCAAAATGCCCACGTGTGTACTGAGTTTAACCATTCTCCACGGACCAGACTTTAAGGATTAAACTAAAATCTATGAAATTTAGGGATCGAAATTGTCACAAACTTTGTGGCTAAAGTAATTGGGTTAAATCAAATGCAGGTAGAGATATTAGATACGCATACTTTGAATGAGTTTGAAAGAATAATATGGAATTTTATTATTCAAGTTAAACTGGTAAAGTGCATGTAGTGTTTATGTGCAAATGTAAATGAATGATGCTTACTCATTCCTGCAGTATAAGGCAATGAGGCGTGGCAACATGCTTCTATCTCTCCTGATATAGGATCAATGCAATCAATATGTTAGAGCAACCAACAATCCCCAACCACAGAGGAGGAAATATGTCCGAAGCCTAATGAATTCTCAGAATTGTAACTGTTGCTGTTGTTTTTGCACATCCAAACATTCTGGTTACTAAATTAATTAGATCATGCATATAATTGGCATCCGTACCGGAAGATGGGAAGTGTTTCGATCACATGCATTCAACACGCTTGCACCTTCCATTTTTATCTTGTCACTACATTTTACCTTTGTAGGTCAAACTCGCCTCATGGATTTTTATGGCTTAGGTGCAATATTATTGAGAGATTTGATATTAAATTTGATTTAAGGAGACCATTGCATTTTGTTTGGTCCAAAGGGTTTTCTAACTATTTCATACAATCTTTATCTCAGAGTTGTGCAGTAGCTGCCTACGTTTACCACATATGCCATAATCTTTCTGACAATATCCCTTCCTAAAGAGTCATCTCATTCTACAAATAAAAAAACAAAGAAATTAACATGAATGATTTGCTGTGAATGCTAATTCTTATTGTCAATATAATTGGACATCTATTTGTTTCATTTCAGATTCTTCAGCACACTTCCTGACCACAAAGTATTGGGCACAACAGTGCGGCGATCCAGCTGTCCGGTGAATGTATGGAATCGTGTTTTGATAATTAATGATAGCGATTCTGAGAAAAAGTCTGAACTAAATACACTCAGCACCAGAGGAGGAGCATTTGGAAGATTAAGAGAAGAATTTGGACTTGTCTGTGGAAAGTTCAGATATGCTAAAGAACAATTGAAAGGAGGTTATAAAGTAGCGAAAGCCCGGATGTCACCGAAGAAAGACGCTGATCTATGTGTGAAAATGGATGTCAAAGATGACCGCTATATTCGCATTGAATACAAAGATGAACTCAAATGTTGCTCTCACAGAAGGAGGAGATCTACGTCCTGTATTGATGAGTCGTGTGAAGATGAGGAAAACCACATCAATTATTCTCCTCCAATGCAGCTTTATCCATTCAAAAATGGCAGGTTCTTTGCAGACATTGCGCTATGTAACTTCCCTTCTAATGATGACATCATTGTTCGAGTACGTGATTACAAACTGGAGCTTTACATGCAAAAAAGAAAAACAAATCATATCACACCTAAAGAAAAACCTTACAAGTATGGAGAAATAAGCCTTCCAATATTTGTCAATTCGCACACTCTTGATATCTCTATTGACAATTCAAGTCTAATCATTTCTGCTGACATGAAATGTAATAATGAAATGATAACAAAATGCAGACCATCCTCGCTTTCAAAAGCAAGCTCATCGGTGAAAATGTCACCTTTTCGATCTCGACGTAAAGGTATATGGTATGTTAAAGAACATGTTGTGGAAAATTCTTATTTGTGAATAAACAAGGCTAATGATACAAGAGATTGCTTATTATTTGTTTGTTCCAGAACACATATGCTTCTCTTCTAAAGTATTTGGTGACATAAATATATGTATGTATCAATTCAGTGATACAGAATACGTGCTGAATATCTAAATGGTGACCGGTAGATCGACGGATCTGTGCCTCATTTAAGTAGGGTTAAGTGGAGGTTGGGGGCTCAACTCCCACTGCCGACAGTGTTACATTCACACCAATTACTTTTGTTCGACATATTTCGGGTTAAAAGATCCTCATATATATGTATATTGCGATTTATAATTTTATTCCCGATCATTTATTTATATTATTTTTGTGTTCGCTTTATATGGTTGACATATTTGTGGTACTATGGTGATATATGACCTGAACAATATGAGCAAAACAGTTTGTTTGAGGTTGTGAGGATGACTTTGTGTGTGTTTTTTTTATTATTGTTTTTTTGTTTGTTTGTTTGTTTTTTTTGTTATGGGGGTCGCTTTTTCCAAAAGTGAATATACTTGACTTCGGGTCTTAACACTGGAGTAAGGAATGTAACAGTGATTAGGGATTAACATTTCAAAATGGAAGTGCGATGAAAGTCTTTGCACCGATTGTGTTACAGGAAAATCATTTGTGATACCTGTATCAAAGCTTAGAGTAATATACCTAGAGGTGACAAGTTGGGGAGGTTGGAAAAATACCCCACAGAGAACAGAGAGAGCCGCTGACCACATCACAGGGATGACTCCTGATCAGAGATAACTTTGTGTCCAAGCTTGGTTGCCGCCTGAGATTATCCATCCTTCCCAAACTCTTGACCTAGATAAATTATGGGGTGCAGCTAAACATATAAATTCCTCAAGATTGTATTTCACATTATGCGCTATATTTTAATCAGGAATTGCACTGTGTGCTGATCATTCTGGTACTTGATTCATTTCCATGCACCAAACATAAGTGTTTTTATAACAATTCAAATATCCACAAATCTACAAATTGTCTCGAGAAGCCCTTTTTAAATTCACAATTTAACACATTTTGCAAAATAATGCAATCATGAAATTTCTGTCAATGAAAGTTAATATGCCATAGATAATAATGGTGTTAATATATATTGTTACACCTTATGACACCAATATAAAATTGTACTCCAAAGTCCAGTCATTTCATGCAGATTTAACTTCATAAGGCATTGATTTAATTAATTACTATTCTCAAGTAACATATAACTATGATCATTTGCACTGTACTCATTTGAAAAGACCAAATGTTTTATATGGTAGATATATCTCAAAAAAATCAACATAAAGAAATAAAATAATAGTCAATATGACTAAATTTCAATTTGACTACAAGTTTCCTCTACTTATAGAGTGGAAAATCAATGAAACTAGTTTCTGTACATGAGAATATTCGAAGCTGTAATGATCAGTATAGTATATTCTACAACACAGTTTTAAAAAACATTTTTGGGGTCTAATATTCATACACATTTAATATATATCTGTATGGGAAGGTTGGAAAGTTAATCTGCATGCTTAAGATGGTCAGAGAGGGTAAGGAACAAGGGGTTGATTGTGAGCTGGCTGGCTGCCAAGTGGATGAGGGTGTGAAACCACCCTGCTGTGGCGGCAACCAAGCTTGGACCTTTGATGCATCTCTTGTCACCTCTAGGTATATTACTCTAAGATCAAAGCAGCCATAGCCTCGAAACCAAGATGGCCGTAAGTTGGTAGAATATTGCGTCAAAATCTCTTCAGGGCCTGACATGTAATGGACCGATAATATTGTTATGTCATTCTTGATTGGTGTATGATTCTATAAGCTTATTTGTTTCTTTATTTTTAATACCGATGTCTGTCAATAACATGAACTCATTACGTTGGATGCCTCTCAAATTATTAATAAGCAATTACGTATCTACTAATGAGTAGAGCACATAAGACAAACATGCAGATGTTGTTTTTAAATTCCGTTCCATTCTGTAGTCACAGCCAATAAGATGTTACACAATAAAGCTACCAAAATCTAATTTTAGAATAATGCTAATTGTTCAAAAGTATCATTAAAATATTTACTTCTACATTTTATAAAACTCCTTGTGTTTTAGAGAAGAGATATAAAATGGTAACACATGCATGCTTCTTCAATGATCATGATTAATAGTTTACATATTTCTGAATCTTGCAAACATCTTTTTTTTACTGAGATTTTCATAACTTGAAAAATTACGGTTTATATGTTATAAAGCACCTTTTTGAACTAAAACCTTACTAATCCATACAAAGCAAAATGTACCTGAAAATAGAAATAGTTAGAGGAGAGATGTAAAATGGTAACACATGCATGTTGTTCATTGCATTTGGTAGAGACAGTTTTGTCAACAATTTTAAAACTGTTCTGACACCATGACATGAAGCATTCATGGCTAGGTCACATCGAAAAATAGGGTTCATACAAAGCAGGTATTTTCATGGTTCTGGTTATTTCTTCTTTATAATCTCTCAGATAAGATGTTTGTCCTGAGTTTGTCCAGTCCTCGTGCCATTGTTAAACCTAGCGAGGACCTATGCCAGCTGGTATTCTAGAAGTCACCAGGACCACTTACCAATGGAATCTTTCTATGCATCTAATGTTGATAGCATTTATGTAATAAAATTGCACTAAGATCGGATGTATGTTTTAGTGGATGTATATTTCATTTAATTCTTTTCAAAACGAACTTGGAGAGAATCGGTAAAACAAATCTGATGAGAAAAATATAGAGGCTTTAACAGCTAAGAAAAACAACCCAATTAGATTAATTCAAAATAACAGGATGAAATATTGCGACATAAGGACATGCATTGTCAATCAATCACAGACACAAAAGACCTTTAGAATACGCGTCTCATAAGAGTGAATCCCTACACATTATATAATACAATAAATAACGAAAACCAATCTAATTGGCTGCCTGAAAATAAAAGCGCAGCGGAGAGCCGCGAGCGGCAGCGTTGTTAATGTCGTACTTAAGGTAACTTCCTCGGTAACAGACAACGGCAAGTCATCGTTATGCCATTAGCAGATGATCTACTCATTTATGACTACAAATTATTTTATTAAAACTTAATCGAATATGATGGATAGCTTTGCCAACAGAAATATTTCATTCAAAAGGTAGGCTGGATGTCTTTTGTTTTGCACTGATAACAGTATTTGTTTTTTTAATATTTACCTGTATGGCATTAAAAGATACCATGTGCAATTGAGGCAAGAAAGTATCTAATTTTTTATAAGTTTGTTTTAGTCGTTGCAAAGTGCTCAACATTTATTTAAGAACATTATTTTATATTAAATGTACACTTAACTCATTCATTTTTTTTCATTATATTTCTTCAGCATTCCCAGGTCAAAAACCAGCTTCTTTGAAATACAAAAAAAACATCGAAAAAGCTGCCCTAACAAAACGTATTACACAGATGAATTGGAAATTAGTCAGTCAGCGGGTAGGAACAGGTCATCGTCCGTCCCAGGCGAATCAATTAGTTTTAAACTGAGAAGACAACTAAGTCAGTTGAAATATGATCTCGAAAATCTATTTTCTTCGGAAGATGCGAATAATACGTTAATGGACTTAGATGGCCAATGCTTCAAAGTGGTAGATTTATCGCCCACTTCAGATCTTGATAGCATACCGGAAAGAGCTATATATGTCGCTTACAAAGTCAATAACGCCAAGAGGTGCAAAAAAACAAAGAGTCGAAATATTTTGCAAATATTTCATATGCATTTGCAGAAACAAACAAACCAAAGATTCTTTCCATCACTTATGATACATACCATTCAAGATGGCAATTTCCAATCTGACATATCACTTCAAAACTTTCCAGATCATGATAGTATTATGATCTTTGTACGGGATTTTAAACTTGAAATATGTCTGATGAGTTCAATCACATCAGATCAAATAGATTTCAAATCTGGTTCAATAGATCTGCCCCATTTTGTTGACTGTGGCACCTTAGAAATCAAAAGAGCGGGTGCAGAGATCCTTAAGATTCAAGCTGAGATAAAGGGGTGCAAAGGTCAAGGTCAAGGTCAAGGGAAGTCCATGGCAGATGATGAAATAGAGAGCAGGAAAATAAAGGAAAACTGTCATCAGAGAATTGAGAGAAAAAGGAGCAGATCAGTTGAATCTCTGTGTAAGAATCCTGTTAACAATGACATCAGATGCATTGAGAGTGCGGGGTGTTGGTTGTCACAGGGATCAGTGACGTCTGAGGAAAGCTTCCATCCAACTACAGCTTGTGACATGGAGGTCTCTAGGAAGTACACTATATCTGGTGGTTGTGGCGCCTTCAAAGATCAGCACAATACCCAAAGGTGTGCACAGCCACCGACGAACAATGCAAGGCAGAACTTTGAAATAACAGATGAAGAAAAACAGTTTTTGGGTAAAATTACATCTAAATGTTGCCTTTCAGCACAGAAAAGTATATCTCTCGAGAGCGTCTTTAATGGTGAAATTTTCAATTCAAAAAAATGCCTTTCAAGACTTCAGAGCAATGCTTGGACGGCCAGCCAAGATGAAATACAAGATGGAAAAATAGAAACTGTGTTGGATTTTGACTATGTTGGGACATGCTTACAAACTGAACAATCAGAGCAAAGAACGAATACTTTGCCTATCCATATCCGTGAACAAAACGATTCACGACTGAGAGCCCAGAGTGATGCTTCCAGCTTGTCAAGTATCCGTAAACGATTTTGGAAAAGAAACAAAATCAGGACGGAGAGCGTGAGTGAAGCAAGCTCCAAATTATCGCTCGCAGGTGGTGACAGGAGAGACCACGAAAATGGCAGTAAACACCATTTGTACCCACAGTCAAATTCCAGTCTGAATGTTTTTGAGCATCAAGATCAGTTTGGAAGGAGACGGTCAAAAAGTGATGCAACACTACTCCTACAAAGTAATCCAATATTTAAAAAGATGACCTGGCGGAGATCTTCCTCAGCTGGGAGTTCCTTGTCTTTAGAAAATATCGGCAGGAAGCAAGGAATTCAACAATTCTTATCGAAAACAACGGAACGAATTGCTGATTACTTCTTAGGGAATGAATAACTAAATCAGACGGACATCTGACAGAGTATATTTAATGCATAGCACATGTCATATAAATGAAAGTAATACAGAATGTCATATAAATGAAAGTAATACAGAAATAATCAATATCTGTACAATTTTATTTACATTATCAAAACAAAAACATAAAAAGAAAGCATCTTAAATCTCTCATTAACGGTGATGTTTCTGCACTATGTGGAATGGAAACTAAAGACTGATTTTTCAAAGGGCTACACCTTTCTTTATCAACTTTATGCCCATACATGAGTAGATCTAGCATTGACAAGAGCTCACCCTTACACTACTTTTCTATTATTCGACATGTTGCAAGAGCTCATCTTTGAAGTGGTGAATAGGGCAGATGAGTTATTCCATTGGCTTTTAACAGCAGCTTGCATGTTATGACAGTTCCCCTGTAGACCTGCTTCCTATTGGAAGGTGACAAATGATTGCCTATCAGCTTGTAGGCCAGTGTTTCTGAACAATTAAGTGAGACTGTCCTTACCGATTCAAAAGTCTTTAATGTCAGATAAATGGGTCCAATAAGAATAGATTATACAGTATTTGTATACAAAAAGGAATGTCAGTGTCTGAAACAGAAATTGTTGGATTACTGAATACAAATAAAAAGAAAAACAATAGGTCGCAAATAAAATTTGGTCATAAAGTGAAATCTCAGATTATTGAAATGTACATAAAAGTAATGATCAGCATAGCTCGAAGGCCATTGCCCTATGTTTAAGAATATATTTCAACACAATCAGCATCATCAATGGAATAACTCATCGTACCAAACCTCATGGTATTGCTTGTACATAATTAAATGCCTGGGGAAAACTGATCTTACTTAAAGCCTTGTCCAAGCGCACCTGCAGGTACGTAGCAGCAGAAATACAATATGCAATATGATAATGGAATAAATATATTAATGGCACTCAATTAGTTGTTTTCAATCATTTTCTTATATTATTGTGCATGGTTCAGAATGGAAACTGTGGTGGCAAGTATTTCTATTTGTATGTGTGGTCAATTTCGTAGCATATGTTTTGTCTATTTTTTTATTAATTCATGGCAGTAATATTTTTATGTGTTTGAACACATTTTTTTATCCGACTGGTTCAAAGGATTCGTGAAATCAGATCATTTTACAAAGGTTTAATAATAATAATAATAATAATAAAATTTGTATAGCGCTGATACCAGACAAGTCTGTTCATAGCGCTGAAGGTTTGGGGCATGCGTAAATGATATGTGGCCATGAAATTATGATACAAGCAAGCTATCTCACTAAAATGATCTAAAGTACATCGACAATGGTCTGTCAGGGTGTTAGGCCTGTGCCAATGGACAAAAAGTAATGGACAAACAGGGTTATGTAAGCCAAATCACTCCATTATCCAAATCTGAAGGTGCCCCATAGTTTTCACTGGATCACTGGTCAGCAAAACAAAGTTTGTTGACAAAGTGTCCAATGGATGATTTGGATTTTAGCAAATGGAACAAAAACTATATAGGGGAAACATGGTGGGAAATAACATTTCATTGCAAAGTTTCGACATAAACATTTATATTATACAAGGATGTTTCTAAGGTTTTAGTATTTTCACCACACCAATGGGAAAATTGTGATGTTTGATAAGACGGAGAGGTGCTGTCCCCTGTTGATAATATTGTTGGGTGGTGCCACCTGTGAATGTATATGCTTTTGAATAAAGTATAAATGATATAGCCTATAATACAATGCAATACAAATTTTTATTCTCTCAAGAGAGAAGGACTTGTGGGATATGGATAGTACAATGTTTATTATATCCACCAGAGGTACACATGTGTAATCAATAAGTGCCTTCGGTTGGGAAAGGATGCCGTCTTTCACTGTTGTAGCTATCTCTCACTTATGCAGTTGTCTCTCACTTGTGCAGCTATCTCTCACTGATATACCTGTCACTCACTGTTGTAACTATCTCTCACTTATGCAGCTGTCTCTCCCTTGTAGAGCTATCTCTCACTGATGCAGTTGTCTCTAACATGTGCAGCTATCTCTCTGTTGTAACTGACTCTCACTGTTGTAACTATCATTCATTTATGCAACTGACACAAGTGAGAGACAGCTGCATCAGTGAGAGATAGCTGCACATGTGAGAGACAGCTGCATAAGTGAGAGATAGCTACAACAGTGAAAGACAGTATCCTTTCCCAGCCGAAGGCACTTGTGTTTCTAAATACAGAAACAGGTGCTATCTGTAGCGTCTTTTCCTCAGTTTTTTACCCGACATTACGCTTGACAACATGAAATGGCATCCAGAAATGGCATCCAGAGTCCAAGTCATGACGTCATGGCTACAAAGAGGGGGAAACTTCATGTGACATCAGAAGCACCACTGCTTTGTGGAGCTTCTGATCGTTGCTGTCACTCCTATAATTAGACTGACCCACTGTCACCTCTTTGCGCAAACTTGTAAACAATGGCGGAACGATGTTGAGATCAAGAATAAACAAAGAAATATTTTCTGACAAGCCTTACGTTTCAGTGCCGTAGCTAGGGGGGTTTCCGGGTTGCCCGGAACCCCCCCCCCCCCCCCCCCCCTTTAGTAGTTAATAGTTTCAACACAATGATTTCAACTATTTCATATGGTTTTCAATTTTGGAAACTAGTCAGAAATTAGTTGGGATAAACCAATCTGAGTCACTCTTACATGAAAACCCTTAGACCCTGAAGCTGCCATTTGGACTTGACTAGAGGGTTGGTAAGCTCTAACCTGTGGCAGTGATGGCACCGTCAGTGGTGGAGAGGGCGGGTGGTCGAGATGGTGGCGATACTGTCAGAGACGCTACAATTGTTTTATTCCAACAAATCTCTCGCCTGGTTAATCTATTAATATATTGGTGGAACCCCTCTTCTGTCTGGCTACACTATTAATTAGGTCCTGTAAAGTATCTAATTTTGTGCATTAGATATCCACTTTGCTGAGCGTATTTTGCCATAATAAGTTATTATTAACATTTCAAATTAATAATATAAAGATGAAGTGTTCAACAAATTAGTTTTAGAAAAATATACATCATGGAATCTAACATGAATTCTTGTTGGTTTGAACAAAATGGTCGCTCAGAAACTAGCTCACAAAGTACCACACAAGAAGTGTTTTATTCTGTCTCACATGGGGTAACTGTCATCAGTTTCAAGATGTCAACAGAGAGCTGCAGTCTGTCATCAGGGCCCATCTGTCTGGGTGCTGAGTTCCCTATGGCTCAAAACTGAAATGCCATCAGGGCAGAGGTGTATCAGATGTTTTGTACACTATCGTAACTCTTTAATACCTAATTAGGGAACTAATTATCCTTAATGCTTGGTGTGTGGTATTCTCGATTAGACAGGTACAATATTCTTTAACATTTTACACTTTCACGGATAAATATAGCAATATTCAAAATCAAATGTAATGAAGTATAAAGCGAGTTCAAGTGTGGACTGATATAGTTTGTATTGATGTCAGTGATAAGATATGACGTACATATGTCAAGAACAGAACCAGTTATTAAATAATCCTAATTAGCAATGATTCATACAATTAGTCTGTCAGACTAGCTCATTAATTTATCTGTATGCCAGGTGAGCGTATGTGTACGGCAACAGCAGTTTAGATGTCTGCGCGTGTATCAGCACAAATTATCTTGAGGAACTATGCGCCTTTGATCTTCCTGTCCATCTTCATACTGTACAGAACGACGCAGATCTTGTGGATGTTTCCGCTGCAATGTATTTAGCTCGCAGTAAGGATGATATGTCTGCAATGAGGTAAATATCTAAATCACATTAAGTTTATTCCATATTCTTAGTATATCAGTCTTCAGTCTACTTTTCAATTTGATATAATTAGCTGATGGAGGCTTTTTAAGAGGTACCGGACGGTAAGGAACATACAAATCAAAATACATGCAATGATCTGAGAAATATATAGGTGTTGTATCTATTGATGTTGACCTTTGTAACATTCCATGCATTTTAATAACAAAATCTTCGATGGAACTTTTAAAGATACCTGTATTTAGCCCAGTCAGAATTATATTGCCAGTTTAAGGGTGTGTGCTGTGTTGATTTCCCCAGAGTAGCACATATCTGTTTTGAGTATATGTTGTCATGCTCCTCATTAACGCATTAACCACTCACCTGCATAGTGAGCTGAAAAATGCAACCATCGATAAAATTCTTATTATTTTTACCCTACAAAACATATTTTATCTCCTTTATCAGTGCATGCCGCCAATAGTAAAAAGTGAGTTCGGGATCCATTGCACGTCATGAAAACTTGTTAAATGCAGGCTGTGCACATGTTGGAAAAAGAATACTGATTATTCAGCCAGATTCTGCTTTGAACTGAATAATTAGTGTCTCGTTCATTTCTTAGGCTAGCCAATTCTTAGTCTAGCCAATTCTTAGGCTAGCCAATTCTTGGGCAATTCTTAGACTAGCCAATTCTTAGGCAAGTCAATTCTTAGGCTAGTCAATTATTAGGCAAGTCAATTCTTAGGCAAGTCAATTCTAAATGGATGATGATGATGGGCGAGCTATGTCAATACAAGGCTTTGAGAAGGTGGTATTTCGAAAATAACTCTCAGTGTAATGCAGAGTAGAACCAGAAACTAATTGTGTAAAGTATGATTGCGAAGATTCTGCAGAGGTTTGATTTGATTATGTCAGTATATGAACTAAACATGTACAGGTTGATTTTATTCTGGAAACAGATTGGGGAATAATACTTATGTTAAAAACAACATATCCGCTGAATGAGTTTCATTGGTTTAAGAAAATAATGAATTTGCCTTAATGAGATGAATAAAATATGCATTGCATTCTTCCCAGCAATACTTTTTAATGAGGTCTATGCTGTCTAGTCTACAGTTGTTTTGCAAAATGCAGTAGATAATTGTTTATTAATAAATTGTCAACTGTAGGTCAAATTACCACACGACTGTATTGTAACTGAATATCCCTGCATCATCATAGATATTTTAAATAATGTTTGTCATGTGTTGATCTCTCATTTTTTTCATGAATTAAAGTAATTTGTACATTATTTATAATTGACTTCACCTTTATGTTTATTCTGTAAATAGGTCAGCATCTGCCTTTTTGACAACATGGTGGAATCGTGATATTCGTAGACGGGAGAGCTGCCCCGGGCATATTGGCCACATTCTGTCATCTAATGTGCTGGATAAAAGTTTTCAAGTACCAAACCACCAAGTTATAAACAGACAATGCAGAGACCGCAGATGCAGTTTCCCGGCCCAAAGAATATGCAGTGCTAAACCGACGCCACTTCCAGATGAAAAGCACAAGTCACCCAAAGGTAGCAGGAGAAACAGGTCTGTGTCCCTTCCTTATCTGCAGCCTCGGCATACACTGCAAATTCAAATGCTGAAGATAAAAGAGGGAGTGGAAAAAGTCTGTGCTAAAATGGGCATCGCTCATATCGAGACTCAATTTGATGTTACAATGAAGAAGCTTTTGCCGTCTGATGAAGAAAGAGAGAAAGGAAAAAATGTAGAACAATATCTTGGAAAACTCAGAAATGTTCATATTGCGTACGCCAAAGATAAACAGTTAAAGAAAAGGAAGTCTCAACATTCCTTTGATGACGTGGAAGACCTGGCGGATTCAACATATGTACCAACATTTGTGCTTCATTCACTCAATATAGAATGCAGTTATTTCTCTGCCAAAGTGTTCCTGCATGACTTTCACCTCAAAGATGACCTGATTATCCGAGTGAGAGATTACACTCTCACAATGTATATGCTGCGAAAGGCCGAGAAGCAGACAGAGGAGATCGAAGGTCTGTTTAGATGTGGGAAAATAGATCTTCCCATGTTCATAGATCCAGAGACTTTACAAATAAGAATGGAGACTAATAACAGCCTGGGAATCACTGCATCCATAAAATCGTGCACTCACTCAAAACCCATTGACACCCTCTCTCCAAAAGTAAAAGCAAAGAGGTCAAGATTAACTTGTCTAGAGAGGAATGAAAGCGTATGTTTTGATAATTATTATCTGGACAAAGAAAGGAAAAGCAATTTTGATATAGATGATTTATGGAAGATGGGTAAAAGAAGACAAAAATATCCATCAGACCAAAATGACATTAAATTGGAAGCAAAGTCAAATAAAAATAAAATACCACAGGGTAAAAGTGACCAGAATGACAATTTACAAAAAAACACTAACAAAAATAATAGAACATTGGGCTGTACTACAGAAAATCTCGCTCACAATATTTCCAAAAGCAAAACAACTGAGAACCTCCTTGGTGACTTTGTGGCCAAGAAGTCAATTGAAAAGAATTTACAGAAAACAATTGATCTTGGTAATAAGCAGATTGAAAACATGCCACCATTTCCTCTTTTGTCAAATGTTTCAAGTGAATATAAAAACAGAGGCATGAACAAAACTGTTGGTGCCAAAACAGTTTGTTATGGAGGTGCCAATGTTAAGAACCGAAAACAAAATCAACTGAATGATTTTAAACTGACAAACATCTTAGCAAGCGTAACAAGTGATATATGCGGCATTGCTGGAATTCGGTCAGAGTGTTTTAACGAAAATGATGTACCATTAATAAGCTTTGAAAACAACGATTTCAAAACAAATATAGAAAATTTAGAGTTCACGGGTGTTTCTAAGAAAATTACAAGAAAGTTGTCACTTCCAAATATAGCATTGAATACTGTCAGTAGCAGAGTTAAGCCACCTCCTAAATCCGACACATTGAATTTTTATCAATTTCTCGAGGTTGGGCCCTGTTTATTGAGGAGCAAATCTTGTGAGATTATGGAAAAATACACAGTTCACTTGTAAATAATATCTGTCATATTGTATAACCTAATTCATGTTTGTTTATTTTTTAAATACATTGTATTGCTAGCCTTACCTTGTATTGTTTTTCCCATCATGCTAGCATCTTCGTAAAATACCTTTGTGTATCAATGTATTTAACCTTTCATCTGTTGAGGGTAATAGACTGTTTCTTTTTTTCTTTTCTTTTTTTTAAGAAAACCTAATTTAATTAGTGGCATGGGTAAATAGAATTCACGATATGTTGAAAAATACTATTTTTAATGAGAAAATGCTTCAATAAAAGAAATGATTTTGCTGAACACAAGCCTAGTCTAATTTACACAAATCGGATTATTGCATACACTATTCATATAATCATCATTATCA
This sequence comes from Amphiduros pacificus, assembly GCA_949316495.1. Taxonomy (NCBI): domain Eukaryota; kingdom Metazoa; phylum Annelida; class Polychaeta; order Phyllodocida; family Hesionidae; genus Amphiduros; species Amphiduros pacificus. Next base: position 21,854,473 of record OX439003.1, read on the forward strand.
GGTCAGCAGAGGATGGCACCCACACAAGAATGGAATAAGACGCACCTGATATTTCCTTGTAAGTGGTCTCGTTTCATGGTAACAACTGAACTCACTGATATGTCGTGTTCACACTGATGTCATGAGGTACCAAATAAAATATCATCCTTGTGGAAAACGCTCACACATATTATATAATACATAATATATAATTATAATTATCTATATATATCTTTAAAGAGAAATGATTTTATTATTCTTACTGAAAAGGCATAGCCCATAATTGCACTGGCATATGGTTATGGTCAATTTGTGCTAATAAATTAGATCGCTGACATATTACCATGTTTGTGACGTATCATTCCAATCATATACATAAGATAGCAACACACATATATATAACTGTGGACCTCTTTCATTGTTGAATGTGTGTTATGCAAGATGACTGTGATATAAGACGTATTTCAAATTGTTTTCTGGCATCACCAATCATTGAATATATAGCACAAGGCAAACAGGGCATTCCATGTTATATGGATGTTAATAAATATGCCTCCAATGTGGCTATCAAAATCAGGAACAGAATCAGACAAAATGGATAAGTCTGACCTATTAATGGGTGAATCTAGATTGGCTAAGAAAGTGTTTTGTAGGATACATCTGTTAGCAGACGTAGTTGGAAGTCTGGATTAAAACAAATTTAAAATAGTCTCAAATAGTAGATCTTATTGTGAATGGGTAGATGGACGGACAAATGGATGGATGGATATGGTATTGAAGGTTGAAGGCACCTTTGTTATGTGACATGATCTAACCTGAGGAAAGGAAACATATATGAAGAACGTTTAAGATACCAATAAATTTATATTAATTAGGAACAATGTCCTCTTGATGACACATTAATTAATTGACAACTGATATTGAAAGGCCAACAACCTTTGGAATGGACTGATATATTTTATGCAATGAGCATCTCAAAACAATCTGAAACATTTGATAAGCAATATTATACATTTACGGCAAATGTGGGGATGTAATGATGGAAAATGTTGATAAAAGCAAGAGTGGAGATTTGAGTACATGTCAGTATCCAGGTGGACCGGGTTCTAGGGTATTTGTGGATCAAATCAGTAATTTATTTAATTATTTATTTATTTGATGACTTGTTTTTTTCTTATCACTAACTGTTTCGCCCAGATTAATATAAAAAATAGTTTTCAAATGATCATGTGCATTCCCTATATTTTATATAATCCTTAACTAAACATGTTGGTGTATATAGGTTTGTATATAGATGTATATAGGTTTGAAAGTAGCATATCTTCCCTAAAATCGTCGAGAATGATTTTCTAATGTTGTGATTTTCCAGGACATAGACTAGGACACTCCATCAGATGACCTTCATTCAACTCAATATATTAATTCTGAAGTGCAGATGATGTTTTTTCACACTTCTGCTGAGAATCTAGTGCTGTGTGTAGTGTTGTTTCCTACCATAATGTCATCCTTGAACTCAACAGTGGGAGAGCAATTTAATGCCTCTCTGATCTCATTAAGGCTCTGAATTAAAGGTGATTTTTTCCATTTTGTCAAAATATTGTGGTCTTTATGATAAAAAGTATTTTGCTTTGAATTACAACATGATTCTTTCGAAATCACAAATCATGGCCACTACCTACTGTATTTGAATTATCGCTGTTGTCAATCTCACCCCAAGGTCATCTTTGAGTTTTTCTTTTTGTATGATGCGTATTTTGTTAATTTCCATCAGTGATGTCCCCTCCCTACCATGATGCCCAAAACAGCTTCTCGACTTTGGGCTGGTACCTCCACACCCTGACCGACCCCTCAGTATGGTTATTGTGAAAAGGTCAACGCTTTACAAAAAATGTTAAGGCTTAACAAAAACGCACACACACATACATTATCTTAAAATGCAAATCTGGGGATGATCAAAATAAAACTCACACATCAGTGGTCAGCAAGCTGGGGTGCGGAGAGTGAAAAACAAAACTTGACAGATTATTTGGAAACATGTTCTGACACTATTGGTCGCAGCTATAAGAAAAACATGCTCCAGTTCCAAAGAATATGAACTTAAGTGGTATATTGTCATTAACAATATGAGAAATAAAATGGTTTGGCAAATTATATATTTTGACTAAAATATATCAAAGTTATTGGTGTTTGTGCATGTATGTATTGGTAACATACATATATAAAAAAGCATGAACGTAATCACAGAGGAAGGGTGACAAGATTTTTTTAAAAGTTGCGATGTGAGGTATTAGCTGTGCTAACATTCGCAACTGACAAGAGCGTGCGATCTCGCTGTTACATCAGCATGTTGCCCTCTGGGGACGTGAAACCAGTCTCCACTTCTAGTGTTCTCCAATCACCAATCGGCAAAGCCCAGATAGGTGATCTGGAGGGGTTTGTAAAACGTGCAGGGTCTCTTCTATTTCAACCAAAGAAATGTTTGGTGGAGTTGATAGAGTTCATAGCTGCATAAGTGAGATATAGCTGCACAAGTGTAATACAGTTGCATAAGTAAGAGCTGCAAAAGTTAGAGATAGCTGCACAAGTGAGAGATTGATATGATAATGAGAGATAGCTGCATAAGTGAGAGATAGCTACATATGTGAGAAATAGCTGCATATGTGAGAGAAAGCTGCACAAATGATTACAACCCCTCTGAGCCAAAGGCGCTTGTTGAAATATGAAATGCAAAATAAAATTAACATTAGGGGGAACAGGGGCACTATATACAGAGGGTCACAGCTGCATGAAATGTGTTGTTGATTGTAGCTAAGGGGCGATCCATTTGATTTTTGTGGGGTGGGGTGGGAGATTTTGGAGAAAAAAATTTATTCACCCACCCCATCCCAGAAAAAAAATTTATTCATTCACCCTACCAAAGAAAAAAAATTTATTCATCCACCCTACCAAAGAAAAAAAAATTATTCATCCACCTCCTTCCAGTTTTTCTATCTTCTATATGTATTGCTTGAAATGAAGGATCAGAGTCTGGGGAAGATTTTGGAAAAAAAAATTATTCACCCACCCCACACCAGAAAAAAAATTTATTCACCCACCCCACACCAGAAAAAAAAATTATTCATCCACCCTACCAAAGAAAAAAAAATTATTCATCCAGTACTGCTGTCCCACCCCACCCCACAAAAATCAAATGGATCGCCCCTAAGACACCAAAAAGTAGGACGTGACTATTTTATTCATAAATAACCACAGCACCATTATGACGGCATTACTCGTTCAACTACATGAAATAGTGCATCTTTATAACATACCAAAGACAACTATACCTATATTCATCGTCAACATAAACTTGAAATCCACTGTTTCCAGAAACACCATGCACTGGCCATCATATTGAAGGACACATAATTTTATTTGATTGTTAGTTGCCGGAAGTCGTGTGCTACTGGAGTCATGAGTTAATTTGGACTGGCAGTGCATGGTATTTCTAAAATCAGAGGATTTCAAGTCACACAGGCACAGCTCGCCATACTTTTGTTTGGTGAATTCCAAGATTGTTAAATTTTATCAAAAGCATTTTTGATCACAGTTTCAAAAGTATATGTCCAATCAGCATCTTTGATACATCTATGGAAAGCTCAAGAGATTTAAATTCTGAAAAATGTACTTTTCAGTCTGGTCACATGAATTAGTTAGCATATTGATACCCCATTAAAATATGTCATTTTTTAATTTTGCAGAAACCTAAATTCTAAAGTTTTTATTCTAGCTGGATTTCATAATTTATATGTGAAAATTGAAACATTATCAACTGCTTAAATAGCATTTGAAATAGTGGGCGGAGCGTTAATTCAGTATGATTTTAGGCTCTGTGCCTTTTACACACTTAATAATTGTCTGATTATTTGTTTTGAAATATCAAAATAACCAAAATAACCAATTTTATGCAGTATCAGAATATCATAAGTAATTTGTCTTTATTTATTCATTATGTAAAATTATGCAAATTAGGCCATGTGATAAAAATATTTTGAATAATTTTGAGTCTGGAAATTTTCAGATTTTATTGTATTGTGCATGTTGATTATTTGAGAAATTATGATAAAAAATGTTAGGAAACAGGAATTAGAACATTGACAATCCTGGGTGGAAGTATTGAGGGTTATTTGTGCATATGTGATTTTTTTGACGATTAATATGGGTATAAATAGGTAATATATTTTTGTTCAGATAGGATCAACGTTTTTATATACATATCGAAATATCATTTAGTGATCTTTTATGACTTACCCATTAGCCAATAGCTGCTAAGACCTCATCACTGCCCAGCGATGCCAAATTAGTCAGTTTATATAAAAAAAACGCAAAAGGATTGTGAAATCTGTTCACACCAACTGATTTATTATGTGATTACTTCCCCCTGTTTGACTTTTCAGAATTAAAAAGTAATTTAGGGTCGAGGAAAACTTGACATATCAGAGGTCTGATGTTTTTGTCCTTTGGTTTCAACAGAGATATCTAAACAGAGATTGGAAAGAGCAGGTCTGCCACTGGGTGTCAGTGCGGTGCACCATTAAATTTTCACATGTTCACGCATGGGATGAGAGTTCACGAGAGAGAAAAGTACCTGCGAAAAGTACCTGTAAATTTCGTGAATTTAATGCTCTGTTTAGAAAGTGATCAATATATATTACAGTTGTGAAGCAAGTTAACATATCATAGAAGATTAATAAATACTTTAACAGATGATATTTGGAGTAAATGGTGCAGTTTTCTTATGTGATTTTTGTGGTAGGTGATTTTGAGTTCTGTGATTTTCCCTATTTTTTGTATTTTTAATGATGAAAACTATTAACTATCTTTCTCACAAAGTGTTCATTGGCTGCCTGTATGTAATAAAAAGCATAATAATGTAAAAATTTCCAGTCCCCTCTTTTAAATACAGCCGATCTTAATCAACCTATTTTATCAGTGTTTATCAGCTGTTCATAGGCAAATTTGCAGTCCTGGGTGTTGTTCACATTTGTGTAATAGGCCAATAATAGGTGACATACCGTGAGGTATCATTGTTTTGCTTCCCTCACGCACGGGAACGGGTATGCGTTTGTAATACACACTATCGTATTCCTTTTGTTCTCATATGTCATAAATATTCAAATCATTTCTGTAAGTGTATTATTAGCTAGAGATATTAATGTGAAATCTACATAATCTATTATTTTGATGTATAGACTATTCATCTGATATATAGACTCTTTTACATTGTATTTTTCGTTTGTTGCAGGGACAAGAAAATTGCAGAAACAATAGTATTTTCCATGGTCATCAAACATCTTTGAAATATCAATAAACAGTTCTTAATTGCTAATTTGTTATTTGTACCATGGTTAAGATCAAAGGGCACGAAATGTCCTTTGTGTTCAGTGGTGAAGCCACCCCTAAGATACCTTGCATGTTTGGATAGTTCCAGAAGCCAACCCTAAGACAAATTGCAAACTGCAACGTGCTAAAATTGTTGAAGCCAACACTAAGACAGAATCTGTTGAAGCCACCCCTAAAGCCACCTTCAAAGTTCTTGTGATGTTAGGCCAAATCTGTGATCAAATGTCATTCTGTAATTGTTTCCACAACTCAGCCAATGCTGTCTTTGTACCTTCCCACTGCACAATGATATTCTGTAAAAAAAAATCTTCAATTGACAGATAATTTAGATATTTTTCACAGATGTAAAAAATTTGACACATGATTATTTTTTTCCGTAAATGTAATTTACTCTAAGCATTTTCCGCAATTGTGCCGCAATTGTGAACATTAAAGCCAGAAGTCATAGGTAGTCTTAAATATTTCATATTCATATCTCGGCTCATAAATATGTACAGAATTGATTTATATATGTATAAAATCATTAAGACAATTGTGTGTGTATTTTGTAGAGTTAACTATGTTTTTGGCCCAAATATTACTGCCGTAACTGCATGCATAATACCAGAAATTAAAGGTAGTTTCAAATATTTCATATTCTTATCTCGGCTCATAATATATGTACCGAAATTATTTATGTATAATATCAAAAACAGTGAAAATTCCCTTGACAAGCTGGCCAAATGGCAACATGTGGAAAACAGGAAGTGGCGCCGCCATGAGATCGGTTCTCCTGAACGATAATACAGAATTTCAGCTTGTTTCCAATTTCTATTTTAAATGTCTCTGGTTTCAATGATATAGGCTGTTACAAACACTTAGCAACGAAACTTATTAATGGTATCCAAGTAGTTCAAAACGAGGCAAATTGCAAAGGCAATTAATTGGTTGGTGGAGGGCGGCTCGATCCTGACTGTATATCATTTTAGGGGTTGGAAATGCGGGGGACGAGAAATAACTTGCCATTGTTTCGTTTTGGGAGTTTCGTCTGACAGAAAGCAAACCGCAATACATGTAGCAGATGACCTAGGGCTTCTCAAGTGATATTTATTTTTTATCAAATTGTCGGGTGTTTCAAAACATACAGTTGTTTCCATGGCAACCATTTTCATTTTATTGGGATTCAAGAAAAAGGTACATTTTCATCTCTAGCTTAACACTGAATATGTATTTCTCAACAAAATTGAGTGAGAAGATGGGAGACATGGAAGCATATTAGAAAATGGTGTAAAATTTAATTATTATAAAAATTATGGCTACCATGACAACAAACATCAAATTTTCAGTTAAATATCATATATGACCTCAAAGTATATCTCTCATTTATTATCAATATTACAATTATTCAATCACATTTGACCACCAGTTGCTTGCTGTCAACATCTCACATGTGAGTCATATATCAAAATATATGACCTTGACCTTTGAAATTAGAAAAACATGCTGATTATGACTATTTTCTATGAAAACATTCATCATACTGATACAAATATGTTCATTTAACGTGATTTTATTTGTAAGTCGTGAATGTCTTTGTATTTGATCCCAACCTTGGACGACGATAGAATACACAAATCAGTGAAGTGTCTCACAGCAACTGACCGATCAGTACAACTACTGGTACAAAATAAATTTATTGTTATTCTTTCACCGATCAGTTTACAGCCAGACTTTTCTGAATACTGTTGACATGTGGTCGATTCTGTGTGCACCTTTATAGCTTTGGTGGCAGGGACCCAATCCTCCAAGCGGGAATAGATTTGTGTCTGGTAGGAGACCACTGAGCACCTCTCTGTGGATTATGCAACAACCTTGCGGAAAATATAGGGGCATTTTCATTGTACCTACCTAGTCATGCATGGTAATACAATAAATACTCGTGAGGGACCAGTTTTCCGTCGCTACCAATAACCGCCGATTACAGCGGCTAAGCTGGAGGACCCTTGTAGCCGCTGCCAGTCACGGTCTACTTCATCGGCGGTAATTGGTCCAGCGCGAGTATATATACTGCTGTCTCAGTATTTGTATAATACAACTCGTTTTAGAATGGTTACGCCAAAATGAAAACTGAAATATATTACTGTTTTACATGTATTACTAATTTGCTAATAACCTCTGACAATACTTAACGTGTATCAAATAGACGGCCCAGTTACATCGTTAATCTATGTTAATTAAAACAAAGATATTTTATGTAATATTTTACAGAGAAAGTTATGTAAGTGTTTTAGACAAAGGTTGCTATTAATCCACAGAAATTTGTAAATCCACTCTCAGCAACCTTTGTTATAAATTAACAGATAATTTACTGCTACAACTACTTTCAGTGTAATATTTAAATAATATCCCTATTCATTGAAGCTGAAGTTGAACTTGAGTAGCTTTTTACTTTTATCTTAATATATTTATCACGAAATATACAATAAGTTATTTCCCAAAAAATTTTCACATCATTACCTCGGAAGTGATTGTTGAATTTTATCAAATAAAGATAAAATTCAAATCCACGAAGCTGCAACTCAGTGAGGTACTAAGAGCTGTCACCTGCTTTACTTTCCGATCACACACAGACATAAACTTTGAGTAACATGATAACCTTATTTATCTAATATCACAACCAGGTGGCACTGATGACCTTATTCATCTAATATCACAACCAGGTGGCACTGATGACCTTATTCATCTAATATCACAACCAGATGGCACTGATGGCCAGCTTATTCCAAGAATTCCAAATAGTGCACCATTATGCGCTCAGATTTGGGCAAATGTTTGTGCAGAGAGGGGAGACCAGGGTTTTGTGGTCAGACAATTAATTCTTATTAAATCAATGACAACAGAATAGTTTCACCAACTGAAAGATATCTTTAGCCTCTGCAAACTAATGTAAATAATATTATTACAGGAAAAATTGAAAACCTCTTGGTAGCTATTCATGTAAAATGACTTACCTATTCTTTTTTACAGCTATGCTATTATTAATTCATTATCTAACACATAAACCTATCTGAGAATATTACCTTGAGCATTGGCAGTGAAATTATCTTTTAACTCTTGCATACACTTTACATATTGTGGGATATCTTAGCTTAGGGTTCATGATTTTAGTTGGAACGACGAAATCCTCATCAATATTTCGAAAGTTTAATGCCATCAACATGATAGTGCATTTTTCTTTTATTGGAAACATCATGCATTTGATTGTATCTTTGAAATATATCAAATTGAAGAAGATTATTTTCAATCAAACTTAAACATTGACTAATGGATAGCTGAATCAATGATAATATGTCATTGTGTAAGAAACATGTATTGCACATATGAAACAGCAATATAATATCTATATAACGGCAATATAGGCACTATTGGCTTGTGTATCACATCACCTATAGAACTCAACACCAAAATTATACTCTAAGCATTACTCTTTGAACATTGGGTTTGGATTTTTACATAACGTTCAGCATTATTCCATTCACTTCATGATGAGGCAGATATAGTGCTGCATCACTTCATTGCCCTGTCGCATGTCCTCGACCTTATAGTGTCTTTGTAAAAATGCAAATTTAACGTCCGTGTCCCTCTTTGCAGAGTGCAGGGCATTGTGTGAAGTAGCAGGCTTATATCTTACCTGATGTGGCTTGAACTGTTGCTGTTAACTTTGAACAAAAGGAAATATATTTGACAACATAGATTTATCGTGGCCCATTGGTATAAACTGGATATTCCCCTCAGACAAAGAAGATTATTTACTTTTGTCAAATCAACTTGGTCCCCTATGTCATTAGTTCTATCTATCCATCCTTTTAACATCGCTCATATTAAAATGGCTATTATACATGTAGATATTGTGCTGAGTAAGGCATTAATGTATGAGTTATATTCACACTGAGTGTGACATCCGGGCTTCAGGTGCAATAAGTAAGCTTCGCAACATGTAGGATCGCTTGCCAGTGGAATGATGAGATATTTATTCCAAAAGGAATGAGATATCTATAATAAAAAACCTTTGTTATTCTAAACTCATGTCTTTCCTTTGACAAAATGCACACGTAAAAATGGAGTTAAAGATTAATCTACTGTGATGTGGAAATTCATGTATTCATAATTTGAGTGTTTTACCCATAGAATAGTATGATATTGGGCACAATTATTGCACGACTTGCTGATTTCTCGCTGGGAATACCCATCAATGCAGCTTTATAGAGTCAGATTGATACAGTTTGCGCTGCTATACCCACCTCCATTAAATGTCTGGCATGCAAGGCGATTTCTCATATCGCCAATGTACCTCAAACAACCAACAAAGCCCAGGTGCACGCAACATATATATGTGTACATTTTATTGACGTGCACCTTTCGTTTGACAATAGAAAGCCATTAGCTACAAAAGCCAGAATGGTTATGCAGGGATTTTGTTAGCATTTTTATTTTGCCATGCAATAAGAATTGCCTGTGGAGATCTCACAACGCGCTGTCTCACATTGTGTTATGATCCATCAATAACTGCATGCTGCAAACAGTGTATGCAAATATTAGTCCATGATTGGCCAAACATCAGATAGGCGAACTCGCCATATTTTAGCATCTGTCACAGCTCACGTGAAAGAACATGTCATCACGTCTTGCGGCACTCTCAGCAAGCAGGATGCTTTACAAAACAGAGCAGACGTAGAATTAAATACTGCTTTAAGAGAGACACTGGATGCCGAGGAAGACGGACTCTTTCTTAATGTTTTTCCCACCAATCAGAAGGCATTCACACGGACTAATAATGTAAGTGGCTTTCTGCAAGGAGTCACCTGTTAGCTACAGTGGTCATGCCAGCAAGTTAGCTCCTATCACCGCGTGTTGTCTAGCTATGCTCTGCTAGACCACCATCCATCCACACACCTCATCGGAAGGACAAACCAGCCGGCCAGGCACACTTATATCCCCGCGGACATGTCGGTGGCATTCAAGGTTAAGCCGTAATTTCATTGCAGCAACATCCTAGTTGACAGACTGGTGAATTCAAGAGCCATTTTCCATTCCAGATTGAATATTTTTTGTACTATTCTATGAGCTTTAGTATGTAATTGTCTCTTGGAGAAAGCATTCTTTGTTTTGTGGAAGTTCACAGATCTCATCTGAAAAGAGGCTTTTATTTAAAGCAATTTGGATTAAGAGACTCATATAATCGGTATATGTGACTAAGGAAATAAATGACATATCTGGAATGGGGTCTTTTATAATACAGAGGACCATTTTCTAACATTTATACTATCACAAGTATCTAACACCAAATGTTGCATCCTTTCTCTGTGTGGAAACCTAAAATAGCAGATTGATCAAAAGCAAAAACAAATGACATTTGCATCCAAACCACAGATCATTTATTTCATTCTGTGATATGCAGTCTGTCTGAGCAGCCAAGAAGATCAGTACAAAGCAAGCAGTGACACGATGGAGATATCACGAGCATGGGATGACAGTATCCTCAAGTAAGTACAGACCTCTCAAATAAGCACAGATAATTGAGCAGAAAGAAGGGCAAGCTAGAATATCCATATTTATATTAGGATAAATACAATAGAGATTCAGCATATATGCATAATAATAATCATGTGAAATATATAATACGATTCATAACTCTGGGGAGTATTCATCTGATATTATACATGTACTACCTGTAAATCCAGAGGCCGTTAGGCCAATATGTCTTTAGATTAGTTTATCTCCAGGAAAAGATTGCACTCCATTTAAGTAATATATTAAACCTGCAAAATGTAGTTCTTAGAAATGGATGTACTATTATAATGTTAATGGTGCGTTGCGTGTAAATTGGGATGAAGAAGCAGGGATAACTAACGGAACCTCATGAACGGTTTACCTAACAGAGGTTAAATAATGTGTTCTGTAAATATATGCTAATTCAGTGCAGTCAGGCCTGGCTGGCCCATTAAATCCTGAACCCTGAAGTATGACATCTTAAATAGCCAGAGCATGCGCCCTCAATTTCCAATTTCAGAATCACACATTTAATATATACTAATCAACACAAGCATTATCAACACAAATATTTCTGTGTGCTTCCCGAGAATCACGAAAATCACGAAATCCTGTTATCTTTTTTATATGTTCTGTTAATGTTAAAACGAGGACGGTGGTACGACAAACCAAGTTGGTAGGGTGATGGATATGTACCTCACTTGGCCATTCAAGTGGAGAACGGGAGGTGGTTGGTTCGACTCACATTGGTTGAAAGACTTGAAAGTTAACCTGTTGCTGAAAGGGTCGTAAAAACATTATGTCACATTTAAAGAATAGGAAAGTCAACATATTTTGTCATGTTTATTACACGATGGGGCCAAAGGGAAACTTTTCTACCTTTAATTTGGTTTTCATCAGTCATGTGAAAATCAAAATCAGTTTCAAATGAGTATAGTTCTTAAAAAACGTGTCTCCATAAAACAAGCGTTATTTCAGTATATATACTATACTATAATCTATTCACATAATTTTGGCAATCGCTATATTTTGTCGATATCATAAATATTATACATTTGCTTATTGGTACCATTCTTGATTGACGTTTGATTGCTGATTTTATTTCTTTATGCCCAAATCAAACAGTGGTGAAATTATGTTGAGAACTGAAATGATTCAGAAAACTCAGTTGTGTCGTAAATGCAGTCATGTGTCTCCTGTGGTCTGTCTGGTTCTTTATAAATCGTCTGGTTCTCGCCAAGATCTGGCCAATGTTTTGAACTGTTAAAAACATTCACCATGTATTACCTGAATTTTCGAGATCGTATTTATTCTTTGTAGCTTGTTGTAGTTTGTTTTAGCTCTACTATGGTCTGTACTGGTTGGTAGTAATTTATAATGAATTATATTGCAGATCAGTAATCAACATCTTAGCACGATTTGAGAGGCTTTTATGCGCTTTTATACGATTTGATACGAGCGGATCGTGTATATAAAAATTCATATTAAGCCTACACTTAGGTTGTAAATTCTTTCACATCTTGAGCAAAATTTGCCAGTGTTATTTATTTATTTATTTATTTATTTATTTATTTATTTATTTATTTATTTATTTATTTATTTATTTATTTATTTATTTATTTATTTATTTATTTATTTATTTATTTATTTATTTATATATTTATTTATTTATTTATTTATTTATTTATTTATTTATTTATTTATTTATTTATTTATTTATTTATTTATTTATTTATTTATTTATTTATTTATTTATTTATTTATTTATTTATTTATTTATTTATTTATTTATTTATTTATTTATTTATTTATTTATTTATTTATTTATTTATTTATTTATTTATTTATTTATTTATTTATTTATTTATTTATTTATTTATTTATTTATTTATTTATTTATTTATTTATTTATTTATTTATTTATTTATTTATTTATTTATTTATATATTTATTTATTTATTTATTTATTTATTTATTTATTTATTTATTTATTTATTTATTTATTTATTTATTTATTTATTTATTTATTTATTTATTTATTTATTTATTTATTTATTTATTTATTTATTTATTTATTTATTTATTTATTTATTTATTTATTTATTTATTTATTTATTTATTTATTTATTTATTTATTTATTTATTTATTTATTTATTTATTTATTTATTTATTTATTTATTTATTTATTTATCATCTATTTTGACATATTTTGACATATCGGCATATATTCAAGGCTTTCGCAAAGTCAAAAAGGAAGGGGTTTAAAAATATTTCCAATCCAAGTTTTCCAAAATAAAAATTACAACAAACAGAACAAAAGTACAATAGTTTCTTCACAGATACTGAACAAGTAACGAGAATGTCTGTGTTAGAAAAAACTCCTATTAAATATAACCAGAAAACATGAAAGACAAAAAAGAAGATTGCTCCTGAAAACAAAGATTTCTCACCCTCAAGGCACTTCAAACAATCAAAATGATACTACGGGACACAAACGTCACTTATCGTTACTACAGCAATTGAATTTTCTTCAACAGATGGAATGAAAACTACTTCTTGCAATCATCGTCTGTGCTGTTTTAATTTGGTTTCAACTGCTCTCTTCAAGTGTCTCTGAAGCTTTTACCATTTAAAATGGGCTTTTCTGTGATTCATATATAGATTAAACAATCGTGGGGTAAGCATGCACACATCTTATATTATCTTGAAAGTCATTTGTTATACCTGTAGCTAAGCCGGAAAAGCACTAAAATGAAGATGGCCGAATATTGGTCAAATATTGCATCAACATCTCTTTGGAGCCTAACACGTCATGTATAGGGATTCCGTTAACTCGACAGCAGGGCATTGAGCCCCGGTTCACTCTGACCTGATTTGCCTTTATTGTGCTGGAAAGGTTATCCATACAAATACCCAGTATTTATGTGAGATTAGACTAAGAAAAGATTTCTTACCTATGTCCATTTTACCTTTTTATCCAAAATCAAACAATGATCAACTTGAGATTTAATGCGAATCTCAAACATAGAAAACCTATGTATTCTTTTCAAAATTTGCTTTCTTAAAAAATACTTTCCAAAGTATTTTAATCAAACGATTCACAAAGTTTAAGCTGTAAAGACATATTCTGAACAAAAGTGATACCTGATATTTATAACTCTAAAACAAGATTTCTCATAGCTCTGTTTATGGAAAGCCCTGGAGAAAATGTAAAGTTGTGTTGAAAGTTTCATGAAAGCATTTCATTATCTTACATTTACCTGAATGACAATTCTGCACTACACTTCAATTCTTTCCTTTATATCATATGCTGGCAAACATGGTAGTGACGATTCCCATATTGATATTCTCTGTTAGAGAATGCAAAGATAACATATACATATCAAAATGCTGAATAATGACCAAAAGAAGATATGGTAATGTACCAAATGATCACGTCTATTGTGGATTCATCTATAGTGGAAATGTCTGAAGTGTATACATTTATATGTCTAGAGTGAATATGTCTATAGTAGATACATCTAAAGTGGCGAAGTATATAGAAGATATGTCTATAGTGAAAATGTTCATAGTAAAACATCTATAATGATTATGTCTATAGTGAAAATGTTCATAGTAAAACATCTATAATGATTATGTCTATAGTGAAAATGTTCATAGTAAAACATCTATAATGATTATGTCTAGAGTGAATATGTCTATAGTAGATACATCAAAGGGGTGAAGTCTATAGAAGATGTATCTATAATGATTATGTCTATAGTGGATACATATATAGAGAATATGTATATAGTGTAAACGTCTATAATGGATATGATTAGAGTGGATACGTATATAGTGAACATGTTTATAGTGTAAATATCTATATTGAGTGTGTCTAGAGAGAAAATGCCTACAGTGGATACGCCTAGAGTTAGTGGGTATAATTTTAATGAAAATATCTAGAGTAAAAATATCTTTAGTGGATACATCTAGATGTATCAATCTGTAGTGAAAACGTCTGCAATAGATATGTCTGTAGTGGATACGTTTTCTGTTGTCACCGGTACCATACGTAATACGGAAGGCACCTAAGATGTAATTTATGGTCATCCATGCTAGTGGGTTTAGCACTATACGCCAAATTAATATAAAAGCTCAATATAGAAAAGCTAATATAAGAGCTCAATATATATACTACAATGTACATAGATTCTCCTCAAATTCCCATCTGGCCTCGCCACAATGTTAACAACTTATCTTGTCTCAAATTCAGTGTTCACATGTTATTCCACACCATAATTCAGCCATCTCTGATATTTGTTTCACAAGTTATACAGAGCGACACAGATTTTCCAGATTAAGACCAACATATGGCTGGTAAATGTACAGCAATAACTTTAGAATCTAGTTAAGGACGTCAATTAAAACAACGCCATGTAAGGTTGTTTCTTCAGATTTATTTATTTTAGCGTAATTGAAAAAACATTGAAAACAAAAGGCTTGAAATCGCCATAAATACACCGTAAAATGTCTCTCCTTTCTCAAGCCAAATATATCTTTGGAAAATCGATGTAATAAATGCCACATAATTTGACTGATAATAGCTGTGGTAATGGAATGCAAAAAGGAGTTTATGAGTTAGATCGATGCTATTACCATCATTATCGAATACGCACTGATGTTGCGTAATGAACTAACCTATAGAGTTCTATGTGATTAATCCATGATTGGAATGACTACTACAAGATCCTGATCCGTGTTGGCTTAATCTGTTTAGATAAATACTACGGCCATGAGTAGAGTTAGTCTTGTTTGCGATAACATTGACATTAATTCCCTGGTTAATGCCCATCGCTGGAAGAGGCTTAATAATCTACCCTTTATCATCATCATCATCATCACCATCATCGTCATCATCGTAAAATACAAATTTATATAGGTCTGTTAGCGCCCCTCAGACGAGTGCTTCAAGAACAAGTGTGTCTTCAAGTGCTTCTTAAAAACTCGAGCTGAAACTCCTGTCCTATTATCATTAGGGAGTTCATTCCAGAGCTTAGGGCCTATATAAGCTCAGGCCCCCATTGTATAACACGATCAAGTCGACCATTAGATCGTACAGGTAATATGGTGCCTTCCAAGTCGTAAGGAGAAACGGACTCGAAGGTGATACCAAAGTTTAAACAGCTACAGGTTCATGAGGTGAGATATCAGTATCGCATAACAAAGACAAGTTTACATGTAACGGAAATACTACACTTCTTGTTTTCCAAGACCAAATTTTCTGTTTATCATTAAATTTCATTTTACTTGTAATAAGTAAGGTACATACTCCATCTATGCACTTCTATTGATTCATAGAGGTTTAGACCGGATATAATCTGCAAAGACTGGGTAGCTCAGTCCATATTCAGCAATTATATCAGTGAGGGCAGACACGTAAATAGTAATCAAGATTCCATTACTGATCTATAAAGGCTCGATGTTGGTTGGAACTTGTCCCATTGATTTCAATGTAGGAGTACACTTCCTGTTGTAATTCTCCCCTGTGCTTAGTTAAAACGAAGAAAATTGGCAACTGACATTCAACTTAAGGTAATCATTTACCCTTTCTGTGCCCACTCATTAAGAAAAAGGGAATACTAAACTGCCCATTTCGTTATAAATCAGATTTTTTTTAAATGCATCCTGTTACAGTTAGGCTCTACTTTCAATCTGATAATTATCTTCCGATTAAATATGAGAGTGTTTAATTTCATTTTTCAGAATACTAAGTCATTCAGGTGTTTGATGTAAGGGTACCTTTTATTGCCCTGAGATCCTCAGATTGTCACATGTCTGAAAAAAATGTTTTCATTATACCCTTTGAACTGCATATGATGTTCCTCTGTGGTGATCCAAAGATCGTGGGTTCGATCCCCGGCCATGCCCAGATTGAACTCACAATACAATTTCCCACATGAGTACCCATCACTAGAAATGGCAGACATAGGGATATAACTTTTTTACTACTCAGAATACATCTACAAATGATATGTGATTGAATGTCAACCTTCTTAGGCTATTTTTATCAAATATTGCCAGTGACCTTGAAGTGACCTTTCAATGACCTTGAAAATCGAAAGCCTATTTCCACGAAATTATCTACATGTTTTATTATCCTATCATCTACATCTTTCAAATACGAGCTCGTAGAGTCCTTATTCATCAAAATATGTTCATAATTAGCAATTTGAGAGCAATTTATAGTTTTGTGATCAATCTATAAGGGAAAACAGAGGAAAATACTATAAAACTAAGTTTTTTTGAAATAATATAAAAATGCCAGCTTATTGGGGGTTAGTTTATGAAAATATATAGAATACTGCACAGAAAAACACATTAATACTAAAAAGAAATTGAAAAAAAAGTCCGTCAATTTCAAGATTTATTATGAAGCTAAAATGATTAAAAATAGCTTAAATCAGTAGGGTTACAAAAGTGACAAATTGACGGACTTTAATTTGACCTCACATTTATTTTTGAGATATTAGATAAATTAAATATTAATCTAATTTCAGAAAATAATCAGCAATAACTTGTTCTTATCATAATCATACCTAAAAAAGAAGAAATATTCCCTGAAAAATATGAGAAAATTAGTCAAGAATAGAAATGATTAAAAAATAATATAATAAAAAATATATTGAATGTAGAGTCAATTGGGTTATAACATTTTGATAATTTTTGAAAAAAATGGCATTCTATGTGGTTGAAATGGCATTCTATGTGGTCGAACATGGCCAATATTAAATGTCACTGAAAGTTCTCTGCAGGGTGCTTTCTGGACGTCCGCTCCTCCCACTGCTATAAACCCGTTACATGCGCTATGTCACTCATTCTCGCTGATGGAAAGGGTTAACCCGTTGTCCTTGTAAACCTGTGATAGGGTGGATTGTCATGTCAAGGACCTGCGACATGACAATTCAGTGCGGCAGCACTATATCTGCTACTAGTAGGTCTCATCACGAAATGACTGAAATAATGTTGGAAGTAATTTAAAAACCCAAACAAACTGTTATTTGACATTTTTGATAACAACCTTATTTACACTTGTTTTGCTTTGGACTCGTCATCATGATAAATATGGCCTTGAGGGCTGTGATTCAAAAAATGAGTAAACATGTTTTTATTTTGTACAAGCAAGTATGCGCGGGTCTATCTCAGCCGTGGGCACACACGCGCAGGTAATCTAACCTGAATACAATGTAGATGTCCCAAGGTATGGTACAAGGGAGGTAAAGTCACCTCTGCCACAATTGGCTTGAAATTACATTAGCATGCAATCACCATACAGCTTTGCAACTAGATGACGCTTATACCTCAGTCACATTTGCGCCGATGTCAGTAAAGATACGCGGCAGATGGGTTTGTTTTAAAAAATCGGCCGGCGAGCCAGGGTGCCGTGAGG
Source organism: Amphiduros pacificus (assembly GCA_949316495.1). Taxonomy (NCBI): domain Eukaryota; kingdom Metazoa; phylum Annelida; class Polychaeta; order Phyllodocida; family Hesionidae; genus Amphiduros; species Amphiduros pacificus. The sequence continues at coordinate 21,872,793 of OX439003.1, forward strand.
GCACCGAGGGATCATCGGCCACAATTGGGCAGCTTTAAGACGTCGTACGGGTCATCGGGAACTTTTATCTGCAACATTGCCGGTGTTTCCACGATGTCTTCTCACCAAATATCGTCAGAAAGTACATGGTAGGCTCCCGTGAGTGTCCTGCAGTCATATCTTAAGATTATCTTAGGGCTGCCGGTGGCATCGTACGGAGAAAATATATTTTATTTAAAGTTTATTTGTTCCCAGGCAAACGTCAGAAAATCCTAAAGACTCCCTACGATATCCTACAGACATCTGTTTCATTTACCAGACGTCTTTAGATTATCTTACAGACGTCTGTAGATGATACAGACGTCTTTCTGATGTCCTATCGACGTCTGTGTCGTGTCATATTGCACGTGCCGGGCGGCACCCATGTATAGTGTGACCACAGCTTCGGCATATCTTAATTTTCGCTCATAAACTCCGCCGCGCAAATGTGATTGGGGCCTAAAACGCAGCTATGCACAATGACAGAACTGTACACGTGTAAATGTCCATTTCCAATGTTCAAAAACAATTGAGAATGGATTTTGAGGGGGTTATATTATAAATATCTGGTTGGAAAGGTTTATCATTAATATATCAGTTTGTTTGTTTGGGACTTTTACATCACTTTCAAAATTATTTCAGTCATTTCATGATGAGACCTTATATATCAGCTTCCACCATAAGACAAATCTAGGATTTTTCTTTTTGACCCCACCCTCCTGTAAATCAATGCTTCATCCCCTGATTATTTTTGTCTGGCTATTTTGGTCCATATACTCATATATTGTTGTGTTCAATTTCTAGTCAAAACAATGACATCAACTGGCCATGTAACAACGTGTGCAAATTATCTGACTCCGTGCTTATTGGCTGCTAAAAAGAAGCTTGTACTGGGTATGGTCTCCTTAAACTATCAAACCTAGTCTATACTTGCAGAGCCAGGTATAAACCATGGATAGTAAAGGTATGGTACTGATGCTATAATTTCTTGATACAGACAAAGAAGCAAGAATATATCATGTCAATTGATGAATTGATGAATGTCTACTGTCTACTGTAACATATATATATATATGATATAACATATATATATATATATATATATATATATATATATATATATATATATATATATATATATATATCATTATTAGAAAGACAATGACCGTCAAATGAATTGAGAAGATAAACACTTTTATACGATTTTTATGGCAGAGGTTCAATGGGTCACACTCTCCTCATAGATGAGAACGTGGCAATCTACTTTCATGTTGAGCTACGGCAGTGCCCTATGGCCACTGACATGTATGTAGAGACATTCACCTGTAAAAGGGGATGATTTTTTTAAATGAAAAAACCTGTTCTTTGCCTTATAACACTTTCTACTGTTCATGGAATAAGGTGATATTTCTCTATTATCTATAAGATATTTGTCACTATTGTAATACAAGTTAATAACAGTTGCAGACAACACTGTAAAAATGACATTGATATCAATGGTATATTTATCTGCTGAAATGTGATGAGATATATTATCCTTTTAAAGCAACGCTTACCCACCTTATAAGTTTAGTTATTTTTACTATGCCGAGTAAAATAATCTTGAAATAGATCTCTCAGAATGTTAAGCTTTTGTCATTTTATAAAAAGAAATGAATAAAGATCAGCTTTGTCGAATTAAAAAGCCTCAATTTATAGTAACAACTATTTGCAGAATAAGCAAGTTCTGTACATGTCAGTATTGACAATAATATCCATTTTTCACACACAAATAGTCGTGACGGGTCCCGCGAGTCTTTCTTACCGTCTCATTCCTCGCGGGTCCCCTAATTGATATGGCGGATCAAGTTTTTCTTAAGCTTTCCCGCTTTTTACACACATTCATATTTTATGTGTATTCATGACTCTTCACATTCTCATCGATATAATTTTTTACATTTAGCAAATGTAACTTTGGTACATAAATTTATGTCAAGCTTTATGATCCTTCATAATGAAAATAAACAATGATGACAAATTTCAAAGGCGGAAAGACTATATTTTTCTGACCATATTCTAGTCACGATCGTGAAAGGTGATATCCAAATAAAATTGATTCGATGAGAATTTACAGATTGTATATTGTAAGACTGACATTTATTTTTAAAACAATACCTTCACGAAATATGCACATTTCTTTAAATAGCATGGATGCATATCTTATTATAGCCAAATAAGGATGTGTTATGTAAATATGACGTTTAAAACATTCCACGCAAATTGTCGGTAAGATATAAACGTTTTTAGCTTCTGATTCAAATATCAAAACTGATGTACTGAAATGAAATCCGTTTCAAGCAGCTGAGGTGAACGTGCGGGAAGATGTTTCATAATTCACAGTTCACAGTTTAATTTTCAAATTTGAGCTACTCTAGATTGGTTGGGTATAGAATTAACTTCATCAGAAATATTTGAGTAAATTTAACAAATTGAGTAGGATGACCGGAACACTTTAATCAGTTGAGACATAAAACCAGTGTAACACTACTTTGTCCTGGATGATTTGAATCCCACTTCGTGGATGTTATTAGTGTCATTAGAAACTTTGCGAGGTTACTTGTGATAATTGTGTTGGTCTAACTACTTCAATAACATTTAAATGAGCATTACTTATACATGTATGATTGTAGGTCGTGAAACAATTTTGAATTTTCACATGGAAGTAGTCATTAAGTATCCGCCATGATACTCCCATTACCATGATTACATACGTTTGCATGATGGGACCATGTGATTTAAAGTCTCAAGTTGATGTTGGCTGTAGTAACAGTTTCGTATCAAGCTTTAAAATTATTGCATTATATGGAAAAAAACGCAAAACAATCCTCACGTCTAGGGAACTATAAAAGTATTTCCCCCCCTCCCATCAACAATTCTCTTGCTGTTTTTGTTTTTGGTCGAACTGGGTACCGTGTACGGTGAACAATGGCTAGATATAGTATGTCTCTCCTAATTGCCATTTCTAGTTCTCAACATATTAACAAGTGCATCGGTTACATAAAAATGTGCCTCACTTTATGTTGCAAAAACGAGGAGTAATCCAGACTTGGGGGCACAAAAATTATCCAACAAATGATAAAGATTTGATGCGTGAGAGACTGAAAGTTCATGCACAATACACGGGACGCTAATGCATGAGACTGGAAGTTAATGCTAGAGAGGTTGGAAGCCAATATATGAAATTCTGGAAGCTAATATGTAAGGGATTGGAAGCTTATGTGTAAGGGACTGAGCTAATGTGTGAGACTGGACTCTAATCGCCTAGACTGGAAGCTAATGGGTGAGAGGCTGGAAGCTAATGGGTGAGAGGCTGGAAGCTAATGGGTGAGAGGCTGGAAGCTAATGTGTGAGAGACTAGAAGCTAATGGGTGAGAGGCTGGAAGCTAATGGTGAGAGACTAGAAGCTAATGGGTGAGAGGCTGGAAGCTAATGGGTGAGAGGCTGGAAGCTAATGTGTGAGAGACTAGAAGCTAATGGGTGAGAGACTAGAAGCTAATGGTGAGAGGCTGGAAGCTGATGTGCAAGGGAATGGAAGCTAATGGTGAGAGGCTGGAAGCTAATGGTGAGAGACTAGAAGCTAATGGGTGAGAGGCTGGAAGCTAATGGTTAGAGGCTGGAGGCTAATGGGTGAGAGGCTGGAAGCTAATGGGTGAGAGGCTGGAAGCTTATGTGTGAGAGACTAGAAGCTAATGTGTGAGAGACTAGAAGCTAATGGGTGAGAGGCTGGAAGCTAATGGGTGAGAGACTAGAAGCTAATGGGTGAGAGGCTGGAAGCTAATGGGTGAGAGGCTGGAAGCTACTGTGTGAGAGGCTGGAAGCTAATGGGTGAGAGGCTGGAAGCTAATGGGTGAGAGGCTGGAAGCTAATGGGTGAGAGGCTGGAAGCTAATGGGTGAGAGGCTGGAAGCTAATGGTGAGAGACTAGAAGCTAATGGGTGAGAGGCTGGAAGCTAATGGTTAGAGGCTGGAAGCTAATGGGTGAGAGGCTGGAAGCTAAAGGGTGAGAGGCTGGAAGCTAATGGGTGAGAGGCTGGAAGCTAATGGGTGAGAGGCTGGAAGCTAATGGGTGAGAGGCTGGAAGCTAATGGGTGAGAGGCTGGAAGCTAATGGGTGAGAGGCTGGAAGCTAATGGGTGAGAGGCTGGAAGCTAATGAGTGAGAGGCTGGACGCTAATGGATGAGAAGCTGGAAGCTAAAGGGTGAGAGGCTGGAAGCTAATGGTGAGAGGCTGGAAGCTGATGTACCAGGGAATGGAAGCTAATGGTGAGAGACTGGAAGCTAATGGTGAGAGGCTGGAAGCTGATGTGCAAGGGAATGGAAGCTAATGGTGAGAGACTAGAAGCTAATGGTGAGAGGCTGGAAGCTAATGGTGAGAGACTAGAAGCTAATGGTGAGAGGCTGGAAGCTGATGGTGAGAGACTAGAAGCTAATGGGTGAGAGGCTGGAAGCTAATGGTGAGAGGCTGGAAGCTGATGGTGAGAGACTAGAAGCTAATGGGTGAGAGGCTGGAAGCTAATGGTGAGAGACTAGAAGCTAATGGGTGAGAGGCTGGAAGCTAATGGTTACAGGCTGGAAGCTAATGGTGAGAGACTAGAAGTTAATGTGTGAGAGGCTGGAAGCTAATGGTTAGAGGCTGGAAGCTGATGTGCAAGGGAATGGAAGCTAATGGTGAGAGACTGGAAGCTAGTGCGTGAGAGACTAGAAGCTAATGGTGAGAGGCTGGATGCTAATGGTGAGAGACTAGAAGCTAATGGGTGAGAGGCTGGAGGCTAATGCTTGAGAGGCTAGAAGCTAATGGGTTAGAGGATGGAAGCTAATGGGTATAAGAGACTGGAAGCTAATGGGTCAGACTGGAAACTATTTTGTGAGAGGCTGGAAGCTAGTGTATGAGAGGTGGGAAGCTAGTGTATGAGAGGTGGGAAGCTAGTGTATGAGAGGTGGGAAGCTAGTGTATGAGAGGTGGGAAGCTAGTGTATGAGAGGTGGGAAGCTACTGGGTGAGAGACTGGAAACTAATGCATGAGACTGAAAACTAATGCAGTTCCTTTTGATTCAAGCTCTCCCACCCTGATTATTGACCATATTGTTTATACCCAGTAAGTGATTTATGACTGAACATCATTTACCAACTTGAGAATGGATGGACACTACTGATCACTACCTTGAGACTTTTCACTGGAATAGTCTGCCTACCAGGTAGAGTTAATCATATGGTTTATCTTCTGCGTTAAAGATAGTTATCCTTTTTTTTAACACAGGACCTAACTGTGATGCAGTTGTGACTGAATATACTTTAACCCTGTATAAATATTTAGAAATGAATAAATACAAACTCGCTTCGTACAGGCCACCATCTGGTAAAAATGGAAGAGCATTCACCTTGAGACCCCGGGAGTCCCTGTTATAGTTACTATGTAGAGCTATGAAAGTTACTGTCTAGAATCAGCGCTATATTTATGTAACCTTCTCCTTTTTATCATGAATATAAAAAAAACAATAATCTCTTGATTTGGCACAATAATTGTGTAATCAATACGTTCTGTATCATTAACATTATTTTCACAAAAAGAACACGCCTAATATTACCAAACTTTTAATATAACACGCCTAATATTACCACACTTTTCTGTTTGTATTTATATTTTTCATAAAAGAAAAAAAAAAGAAAAAAGAGGGAGCCATGAAAATGGGATGGTCGATAGTCATATGAATTCCACCATGGGAATTAAATGTCAACGACACAAAAGTCTACAGTGTTTTATACACGGCAGCAAATGAAACAGCCAGTTGATTGTATCGTTGTAAATATATCCAGTTCATGTTCTCTATTCCGCTGAATCGTTATCGCTCAAATCCAAGCCTAAAACAAACGCGAGTGAGCGTTGTAAATTTTTGCCCAGATCTACACTCAATTGTTTTATTATCTGGCAAATAGAAAGAATTCATACCAGATCGTGTAAGAAAATGAATACCAAACAAATCACCATTCATCATTCAGATTGTCAATAGATGGCGTTATAAGCAGAGGCAGATATTCAGAAAACATGTAAAAAAAATACACAAAAGATAAAGAAAAATTGTATCGGATGACGCCATTATTCATAATACGTTCTCAATAACTACAATATGCTGGCATCAACTTACAGTTTTATGTTTCTTTTTCAATCCTTTTACTTTCATAACTGGTGTGTATATTTTTGGAGAGAACTCGTCTCGTTCCCGCCCCCATCGAGATGCAACCAGGTTTAGATAACAGCATGAATAATTTGGGGAGATTTTATTTCTATGTGATAGACAAATTTTATCGGAGGACAAAAAGTATTCACAAATCATCAGAGTGACAACTGGGTAAATGTCTACAGCATTCATTTTCCCTGTTTAAACAGGCATACTATGCAATTGGATTTCAGTCAACTCAGACCTAACATCAGAGATGGGTTTGCACACATGTTCTATAATATGAAGTATGTGTTCTAAATGTTTACCATTTGGCTTGACAGAAGCTATATGCTGTTTGATTCTTTCCAATAATATAATATTTACCATGCCTACAATTACAACACATCTTAATAGTGAAAGAAAAACGTAATGCATTTTACTCATTTAAATGTATTTTATTGATCTATCTTTTATTCCATCATGTAAATTCAAGACATTCTTCTTCAATTAATATCATTAACAAGTAATCGTAGCAGTGCATAAGTGTTCCAACAATATTTGTAAAAAGATATTTCAAGACAATTTGCTTTAATATATTCAAAACATGAAATAGTATAAATATGACTGCCAATGACTACATCTGAATATTATGAAACTATCTCTTCCTTTTAACGTTATTGAATTTTAAATATATTTTACATATGATGTTTTATATATATATATATATATATATATATATATATATATATATATATATATATATATATATATATATATATATATATATATATATATATATATATATATATATATATAAATACATCTGTGTACATCTAATGTATACATAGATATATTGTACACATGATTTTCTACACCCATTGTTGGTGGTATCTGAAGCTGCAATCGAGAAGTGTGAAATCTGATGTGATTCTCTACAAAAGAAGCAGATTTGTCTGCTTCAAGATCTTATATTACGAAGTGAACACCTTCAATGTCTTATGTCGGACGGCCGTGTTCATCTTAGAAGAGGTTTGAGGGCAGCCATTCTATTATGGAAACGAGAATAATGACAAAATGTCTAGCCTTTGATGTGGAGATTTCTATTAGATTTCTGGAAAATTGTACTCATCCTTCAGCCCAAAGAAAAAATGTATGTTTCAGCTTAGGTAGCGCACATGCCATCCTATATTTATTTTGGATATGATATATTGTCCTGATAAAAATTGATAAGCAAGTTTCGAGAATAGTTGCTTCTATTTAGTTAGTACAAACCATCACATTGTTTAACAATATATGTCTACATTCCAAAATGAAATGAACAAAATTAGATATATTATTAAACCTCCAAAACTGACATAGCAATATTTCATATTTAATCATTTCTACACTTCACGAAATTCACCCACTGACGAAACGTGTGCATAGACACGCTAGTGGTACAAACTCCTGACCCATTTCACTGTACAACTGGGACAATGTTTGTGTATGAGCTCTACAAATGAAAGTGTGGAAATGAGCCAATCAGGTAGGCCAGGATGTATAACTGCGAGCATCCTGCTGTAAGGAGTGATGAACAATTGGCAGTATGAATGGGTAGGTTAACCATTACATTCATAATATGTATCCTATGAAGCACACAAAATGTGCAAATATATTAAAATTTTATCACTCAATATGCTTGCAAAACAGTATCGATTTGTCAAATTTGTGTTCATCAGAGTTTGTCATCGTGAAGCACTTACCGCTGGTATAGTACATATATGAAAAGTACACATGTGCTATTTCCCTGTCTAGGCACGAATTGGGCTACATCCAGACTGTGTGTTCCCTCTCCATATCATATACTTTGTTTTTGAGTGTAGTCCTGCAAGACACAGAAGCTTATTTCAGGTTTTGTATTAAGATATATTATTTATAAATTGCAGATGCTTTAAGGACAAAGATTGCTACTTTTCCATGTTTCTGTTTTGGTTAAATCTCAATATAATATTGTATTCAGCTTTAGCTCAATACATAAAGGTACCAATACTGAGGCAGTATCCGTCTATTGAATAAACTCAACAGATATATTCTGCTAATAGCAGAAGCTTCAAATATTAAGGCACATCTGACTGGGCTAGCTACTTAGGCACATATGACTGGGCTAGATACTAAGGTACACATGACTGGGTTAGCTACTAAGGCACATATGACTGGGCTAGATACTAAGGTACATATGACTGGGTTAGCTACTAAGGCACATATGACTGGGTTAGCTACTAAGGCACATCTGACTGGGTTAGCTACTAAGGCACATATGACTGGGTTAGCTACTAAGGCACATATGACTGGGTTAGCTACTAAGGCACATATGACTGGGTTAGCTACTAAGGCACATCTGACTGGGCTAGCTACTTAGGCACATATGACTGGGCTAGATACTAAGGTACACATGACTGGGTTAGCTACTAAGGCACATATGACTGGGTTAGCTACTAAGGCACATCTGACTGGGTTAGCTACTAAGGCACATATGACTGGGTTAGCTACTAAGGCACATCTGACTGGGCTAGCTACTTAGGCACATATGACTGGGCTAGATACTAAGGTACACATGACTGGGTTAGCTACTAAGGCACATATGACTGGGTTAGCTACTAAGGCACATATGACTGGGTTAGCTACTAAGGCACATATGACTGGGTTAGCTACTAAGGCACATATGACTGGGTTAGCTACTAAGGCACATATGACTGGGTTAGCTACTAAGGCACATATGACTGGGTTAGCTACTAAGGTACACATGACTGGGTTAGCTACTAAGGCACATATGACTGGGCTAGCTACAAAGGCACATATGACTGGGCTAGCTACTTAGGCACATATGATTGACTAGCTATTAAGGCACATATGATCGACTAGCGACTAAGGCATATATGATTGACTAGCGACTAAGGTGTACATGTATGTATATGACTGTGCTAGCATTGCTTTAGGTTGAATAACTTTCGAGGATCCTCAGGTAGCATTTCAATGGACGTATTAAAACTCAATGCATGTATGTCTCTCCCTGAAAAAAAAGAATGGAGGTTGTTTTTTATTGTCTCTTTATACCTTTATGTTGGCAATCTTATTCATTTCACCTGAGAACCACAATAAATATTGTAAATGTCAGAGCGAAATGATTCATATAACAATTGGTGGGGAACTGTACTCTGCATTACATTGGTAGTATTGCTAATCGCTTAATTGTCTCACTACCTCATTGCCCCATTTTATATCTTATTCATTTGGAATTCCCCCAGCCATAAACACTCCTTGCTCACCAGAAGTAAAAAAGCACCCAATCTGAATTGACCTACCTCAGGTTTTCACTTGACCATGAACTGACCAATCAGTACAGCTGTCACAACAAAACAGAATCTATTTCAGTCAGCATTTCTCCCCGCCAATCGGGTCACAGCCAGATTTTATGAATACTGATGACTTGCAGTCGATCCTGTGCGCACCTGTATACGTTTGGTGGCAGGGAAGAGATAGAGAAGTCCTGCTGTGGAGGGTAGTGGAACAGTAGATCTGTTGAATTTATGTAGAGATTGTTGTTATGGAATACATTTCATGTTAAAAATGATTCAAAATGATGTAATCTATCTGTGGTACACACGAATTATCATATGATGTAAAAGGTTTTCTCAACCTAATAAAGAATTCATATCTGTCATATATTTGAACAAATTGAACTGGACATTATATTTAGAAACATATATAGGACGTATATTTGTACACTAATTGGATATAACCTATGATTGCTACAATTGAATAAAGTATTCTATTGAGTGAACGTGAATATTAACGAGTAAATGAAAGCGTGATTTCAGCGAGTAAATGAAATCCACCTGTGAAACGATGATATGAACAGTATTTCTAGTAAAAAAAAAGGCAAGGATCCTCAAGAAAGAGCTAGACGACGATCAGTTCCTGGCCAATACCAACAACGGTGTCAATCTTATTAGATCTCTTCAGTTTGATGGGCACTGACTGCTTTATCCTAATTCCTGTTTATATTGGATTTAGTGGAGGTGTCAGTATTTCTATTTACGACAGTATGATATTTCTGGAATAATTAGTGGCACTCTCATTTGATAGCTTTCATTAGACTGTCACCTCTTTAGTTGTGTTGATTTTCAAGATAGGTGGCCAGACTAATTACTTGTTGTCGTCGTAGCCGCGAGGTCAAACTGAGGGGAAATCTGCATGCAAGCCGCCGGAGACTGGATTCTATAGAATGGCGGGAAAGGATCCAGACAGAGCTATTTCTTAGCTTAGCTGTCTATTTCCGTGAAATTGCAATTCCACCAACATCTCGGTCCAAATGAGAGTGTAGTCATGCAACGTATCCAAAGAAACACAAATAGGGACCTATCCCCGGAGATGTGAACATTTTGTCTTAACATGTGATGAATACTGTAATCCTATAATATATGCTCTGAAACAATATGACTGCATTTTTTAAACAATTTAAGATTTGCTTTTTTTGTGGAACATTCTCCATAAGGACATGTAGCAGCATAGAAATCTTGTGATTACCTGGTCAAGAAAGGGCCACTCTGACACTTTATACCATCCACTCACTCTCCATGCATCTCTGTCACTAAATTCTGGAAGTTCTGTCAAGAGAGACCCATGTCAGAATTGAAAATCAACAGTGTTGAAATATTTTTCGTTAACGAGTTTAAGCAGTTTTAAAGTGGGATAAAAAGTACCATTTTAATGGACGTCCACATCACTATGATATATTATGATGCTCTTTGCCTCTGGAGCTCTGAATCAAATATCTGTGAAACGAATAGGGGGGAGGTAAATATTTTCATTATTTATTTACAATGTATTTGATGCTGACATAAAAAAATAGAACAACATGCAATTGACGCATCCCACAATACATTAAACAATCACTCTGATGTGGCCCTGGACGTCACAGCACAAATATATCGAGTTCTACACAAGGTGGGAAATATTGTAATCTCTGATTTCAATATGTCACCATGCCAGAGGGTTCATATGATCAAGGCATCTCCGTTCATTGAAGAGGGGTCCACATATATCAGCTGCAAGGCTCTGAAAGTAATGGACAAAAGAATAGCTCCAAGCATCTCTTTCAGTCCTGAACAATTTCTTTGGACATGATGTGTATCTCATTTTGTAAATAGGTTAAAAGGAAAATTGATATGATTGTTTCATCTTTTTTTTATTTCATGATAACATTCTTTAATATAAATTTATATTCAGAAAGATTGCACCCTTCATTTAAGTTTTTTACCAGTTTTTTATGAGTTATTTTTTTCGTTTCGGCCATATGTATCGTCTTATATTCCCATAACTTTTAGCTTTAGTTAAAGTCTGACACAGTAATGTTTCTTTATATTTTAAAATGAACTGCTGTATTTTCTTACTTTAAGGCACATGTAAATCGTATGTTTATGTCCAAGACATTGATTCATTCTCACACTAGTCTATACCATGCATAGCTTAGCATCTGCAGAGTTTACCTGATGCACAAATTTGTGACATATTTGGTTCAGTTCAAACTTGAAATGTATTTCTGCATAAACATGTCTCAGGATAGTGAGTTATTGTTCTATCATGCTTTATACCTCAAAATGAGCTGAGTTTATTCAGGAAGATAGTCAATACTATTCATAAATCCATGGATATGCTAGATACACCCTGTCTGTAGATATGCATTAAACCTTACAGAGTAAGTAATTAATCTAAATACTTATGGATATATCTATAATACTTATATCTGAGTGGTGGTTTCCATGTGTATTGTTCCTGCATGGACAGTAACCTGAACCTAAATGGCCGGAAGTTGATCTGGCAAGGGGTCGAGCAGCCCACTCTAGAAGAAAAACATGTATTGTAGGAGTCAGCCATTGATTAATGATGTCTTTTAAATGATGCTAGGGTCAATCATCGGGCAGGTATCATCGGGCAGGTATCCTAAGAAAACTATGGCGTCATTATGGAACATTTTGTTCAGGTGCACAACATGTACAATATTTGGCAGAAAAAATACCAAGTGATTTGGGGCTTTTGATTTGTATTTGAAAACCGAGCCACATTGAAAGGCTTGGGAAAATACAAATTTGGACTTTGTCGGCTCACACCATTATCAGACGAATAACATTAATATTGGTTTTTTTCCTTCTTTTATGGATGCCTTTTCATTGGAAAATAATGATTTTCTATACAATAAATAATATATAAACAAAACACAATGTTGACCGATATGAAACCAGGAATAGATTGATGTACCAGTTCACTTTTATGCATGTAAAATATGTCCGTAACACTATTTCACATAACCTTTGTATTCTGCTTTTTCAGGACACGGACAGAATCTGAATCAAGCACCGATAGTGACCAGAGACGACTCAGCTGTCCAGCAAAAGTTACCGATATCCTTAACTGTGGCAAAGTGGAAAAACCCACATATGGCAACACCCTGGAGACCCCGGATGTCTACGAAAAGAGGAAGCGCCACCGACAGACAAGAATACTCAAATTCAAAGATGAGTTGGAGAGAGTGTATTACAAGTTTAAACGAGCTGGTACTCATGTAAAAGGAGGAATTGAAATAATCAAAGCTAGACTGTCTCCATCTCGTGAAATGGAAGGGAGGAGAAATATCAGAATCGAATATGATGACTCACCTAAGAAGAAATCAAGGTCCCACGAAACCCTCCTCGATGATGACGATTGCTTTTTTGACTTTCCAGATCACAACTATTCCCCATCTCTGGTGATACACCCTTTGCGCGAAGGGAGATTTTCAGCTGAGATCTCTCTGGATAACTTTCCACAAGAAGATGATATCATAGTCAGAGTGCAGAATTACAGGTTGGAAATTCTGTTGCATAAGAAATTGATAGGAAAGAAGCACCATTCCATCAGCAGACCCTTCCCGTGTGGTGAGATAGACCTTCCCATATATGTGGACCCCATGAGTCTGCAGTTCACAGTGGAGGACGATTCTCTGCTTACCATAGAGGCAAGGTGCAAAGGCTTTCTCTCAAGAAGACTCAGTATATCCAGCGAGGACCTGGAGGTGAAAAGGCCCTCCAGGCAGGCAAAGAGTCCGGTTGTAAAGAGGAAGCTAGCCAAAAATAATACGACCACCAAGTGGTACGTGACTGATCACGGGGAAAATAAAAGGTCACATCCTGAAGCTCACAGAACGAGATCCAACACCAGGTAGCACCACTAACGACAAGCCTGTGCAATTAATATCATGAATAAGGCAAGGGAGAATGGCCATTGTTTTCAGTTATGGATAATAATTATACTATTTTTGCCAATTAAAGAAAACTAATTTATCATGAATTGTTTATCATGCGGTCTATTTTCGCATAAATGGAACCCCTCTGGAAGTTTTACAATTCATAAAACAAACTGCCATTCATTTTAGCGTAAAACAGCGTGGTGATCGCAAATGGCATGCTCAAAATAGTATTGTTATATTGTTGCCTGTAGAGACGTAGTCACAAGAGAGGCATTTGAAGACGTAGAAAGAATGTTTTAACATTTTAAACACAGTCCTCGACAGCTCCCTAACTGTTATGTACTTGGTTAGACAGTAAGCAAGTCAAATAGCATTTACATAATGGTATGGAAAGCTAAGAGAGTGTAGTACCAATGTAGTCAATGTTTGTCCTAGGCTGTTTCAAGAATTTTATAGGACACATACAACATCCTTTGAAGACATTTTCTACATTGGTAACTTTAATCCAATGTACGGGCAGCATAAGGCTAAACAAAATTCCCAAGACCTGAATTAATTTTGTCCTTTCTCTAGTTTAAAAAATACGTCCCGTTATAGACCTGAATTAATTTTGTACTTTCTCAAGTGTAAAAAATACGTCTTATCATTAACTCTCATGCCAGTTTAAGAAACATATGCAATACAGAATGGCTATTAGAATCACAAGGGGCCAATTAATTCAAATATGCATACAAACTATTTTAACACCAAAAAGAGCAATTTAGGTTAATGATACTTCAGCAATTATATATTATGTATGTATGCATGATTTAACTCTTATACAGATTACACCCATTCAGGCCTATACAATGAATACAGTAAACTATGTTAACTGAAGTACACCCGATAATTTGAGAACTCCTCTTAACATTGTACAAATTATCAACATTTGAGAATTTTAAAAACAATATGTTTGATTCAGTTTACAGTATGTTTGATTCAGTTTACAGTATGTTTGATTCAGTTTACAGTATGATTGATTCAGTTTACAGTATGTTTGATTCAGTTTACAGTATGTTTTACTTAGTTAACAGCAATGAAGTAAATATTACCACTCTTTGCCTGTAAGATGGACAAATGAACACATATTGTGATGTAATACATTGCTCATACTGTAAATTTGCTGTTGGCAATTGTTGGCAACAGAGATATCAACTTTTGCTGTAAATTAACAGGAACTGCTACTGTAATGTATTTGTAGTATTTTTGCTGTAAAATATTGCAGATCTTATTTAGATTTAATTTGCGTGGTATATACGGTGTAATGATTATGTTTTGCATTTTCAAGGCAGATCCTTTTTGAAATGCCATGAAATATCATAAAATATCAAGATATATAAAATGGTGGAAATTAAAAATCAACAACTTGCTGCGTGAAGGTTTCTTGTATTAAAATTAGTTGCTCAATGTTAGAAACTGATAGGTTCCCAAAATAAGTCACTCTAGTGTAATTTAGTGTTATCATGAAACATCTGAAATTGTCTGGATGTCCATGTGGTCGGTTAAACGTGGTTATGTTACTATATTTATCTGTAAATGCATAATGCAAATGTACATTGGTTTCTGGAAGTACATCGTTACTTACCGGTAATGTATATTATGATTTGGACCCGAACTCATCATGCCAATCGGAAATGTTTCACTGATGACATTTGGGTTAATAGACTCTTTATATTACAAACAGTGGAGCGACATGAGAAACTACAGCAAGACAGCAAAATTGGTATATATTATCAGTAATTAAACGCAAAATCAAAAATTCAAATGTACCTTGATGGTGATTAAATGTTATGATATAATTCCTTCTCTATCTAACCGATATGAACACGAAACGTGTTTAAATATATGGAATAAATGTGTAGAGAAAATAGATAATCTTACAGTCGTACTCGGTAGTCAATTTCTCTCATGGACATGAACAGATTTTTTCCTCAACCTATCTCAATAATAATAAAGAAGATATATGTTTGGATCGGTCTAGATCATTCCCGATGTGTATACGTCATCTTTTTATGTGCACATATCATCTTCGAACTATCTATTGAATAGAAACTGTGATTACTATGCACAAAAAGAAGCCTAACATCCACTGGACACGTGAGAGGGTCTTCAAATATTGTGCTGATGACATTTTTTTTACAAATATTTTTTTATTATTATTTTCCACGCATTTTCCGATAATTTGATTATCACATCACCTTTAAAATACCAATAAGACACAAATCTTTTACCCGTGGTCCCGAAAAGGTATTTTATGTGAAAACAGCCAAATATTTCATTTTGATGATTTTGGGTAAACTAGATCACATAAGTTTGACTTGAGCAGTTACCTCAAGGAAACCACATGCATTTAGACAAAAAAAGAGATTTACCGCCATGAGGGAAAATAATGATAGTTTTGATAGTTGTGAAATGTACTTTACTTTTACCTTCCAATTTAATCTTAGCAATAGTAAAATGTTTTTTGTGGATTACAACCGGCATTCTGTTGTCTTCAAATAATGTGTACTTGAAGTTGGGGTTTATGTTAAAGAGAAATGAGAATAGTCTGTGATCTGGTGGTGAGATACCCACAAAATAAGGTTATCCCCCGTAAATTTGCATATGCAGTGCCACCTGTTGTACATTTGCTCCAGTCATTTCAATCCAGTCATTCAATGCATGTGATTGGACAGTTTGCACAGGATTAAAATAACTTGTGGAATATTACAATCTTTGAGATGTTGCACGGGTTGCTGGGAGCTTTTATCTGGGAGATAAAAGTTTCCGATGTTCGCTCAGTTGTTTTCCTCTGGCCAAGACTCATCGGAACCTTCTCCGGCAGGTGTCCCGTAGACCAAGTGTTCTCCAATCACCAATCTGCAAAGCCCAGATAGGTGATCTGGAGGGGTTTGTCGAACGTCCATGGTCTCTACCAACTGCAACCAAAGAAAAGTTTGGTGGAGTTGATTGAGCTCTTGTGAAGTAAAAAGTCGCCAGCTGCAAAAACTGTGGTAAACCCATTTAAACGTCAAAATTAAACTTGTTTCAACTGCCGTTAAAACGGGTTTGACTCAATTTTTGCAGCAGGCAATTATTATCAAGTATTTATATTTTCCTTATTTAATGTTATCCAAAGAATAATCAAGCTTTTTTATGAGATTTTAGACATAATCATACATAATTATGAATTATCACTAAAACAGTTGGGTATTTAAAAAATCACATCTAAACGAGATTATACATGAAAAGCAAAAATCTCAGACCTCTCCAGATCACCTATCTGGGTTTTGCCGATGGGTGATTGGAGAACCGTAGACCAGAAGACCCATCAGGTGCCGTGCGAAATGAATATTCCATGAAGAGAGATGGTAAGTCTTACATTTTGAGAAATAGTTAATCATGTTACAATATTTTAGTTTTTAGATCATTGCAAGAATATGCTTATGTTTCTTAGAGAAGAGGACAGTTATTACAGAAATAATTTAATTTATTTTATGTATATTTTGTAAAAAAAAAAAAAAAAAAAAATAGGTAAAATTGGGCAAGGGGATGTGCGGGGATGTATGGGGGATGTCCGGGAGATGTCCGGGGGATGTCCGGGGCTGTCTGGAATATACAATTTAACAATGGATGTTCCTCGTTGGATTTACCCGATTGCGTCATAACCATGGCAACCGCACAATACTATAAAGAGACTAAATTCAGATCAAACGTTAATTTTCATATGGTTCGCAGATGGTACACAGCCTGTCACAGAGAGAAAGACAGAAGGTTTTTGGTGTAATGGAAAAGATTCTGTTTCGGTGTATTCATTATATAAGACAGTTTGAAACACTAGATGTCGCATGAGGGCCATAACATTTGATATATCTTGACTGGACACGCTGTGTCGTAAACAATTTTATGAAATACATGTTTGGAGAAACAGTGACTTGTCTTGCATATTTGGAATATCACAGTAAAAGTTAATTTCTCCAATTCCAGAATAAAATCGATACCAAAAACCGGGGAAAATATATTTGGACTTCCAATATTTAAAAAATATGTCACCATCTCCGTTTTTTTTCAGTGTATATTTATATCATATAAATTTACCCTTTCATTGTTCAAGCTTAAAGTTACTACGAATATATATATGTAATGTAATGTAATAGGTAATGTAATATTTAAGTAATTGTATAGTTGCACCATATCAGAAGAAAGCTACCCAGCCTATGATAATAGTTAATTTCCAAAATAGAATTCCATATAAAAAAATTGGTAATTTTATCATTTCACCTTATCAGAGGAAAGCTACCCAGATTATAATAATATCATCTAATTTTGAGAGACATGTCCCTATTGACACAATTTAAAAATATATATATATTGGTTAGTGACTGCAGACCTCTCGGCTTATACCAGCAGTGGAATGAATAGAAGGATATGACTGTTTATATGAGTCATTTATCATGCCTCCATTTTCCTGGAACTTAATATCACCGATTTATTTTGTAATTCAGCAAACATGTTTTCTCTATGAGATCAGATGGATATTATTCTACTTTGATGACATTCTCAATTTTCAATGATGTCACTAAAATGTTACGATATGATATTTATAAAAATCAGGACCATACTTTCACTTTAGAGAACATACCTGTCTATCGAGGTGAAAATTGGAAAAAGAAATCATTTGTGATAGCTGTGAAAGCACTGAAAACATGGTGTCTGAAAGTTGCTCCTTGCAAATACCTTCTATTGCAATTGCAAATACCTTCTATTGTAAATACCTTCTATTGCGAATACTTCTCTTGATGTACATAAACTAATAATAAAAAGTAATAAAATGTTGGTCACAAATATGGAAACATTCTGAAAAAATCATAACTGTCACTTTTCAATTTTCTTCCTAATTCCTTAAAATTGAGATATACCAATTGAGATTAACATTTCGATTTATTTTGAAATGTAATGAAAAATCACAATCGTAATTTTTTTTTCAATTTCCTTTAAAAAACGAGGGAAATCATGACTATTTGCCAAATCTCAAAATGGTTACCTCGAAATAAAAAAATGGCTGTGAACTAATTGGCGGTAGACATTAATAACTGTCCATATATGGACAGTAATCCACCTCGCAGGTGCCCATATGCCGTGCCCGGAATTCCGGTCATACGTCACTGGAAATATGGGTTGTTGTTTAGGGTTTCCCTGTTCTATATTTATGTCAATCAACCAGAGCAATCCCCTCCAACAAGAGGTCCTTGATAGTCCTAATATAGATTTGGACAAGCATAGTCTTAATTGGCGGGGAATAAAAGCTAAATGAACAGCTGTACTAATTGGTCAGTTTAAGAGTTGATGATATTTTGGTGAGCAAGGCAAGTATTTTTAACTTTGGGAATTCCAAATGTAGAATTGTATTAGATATAAGGCAATGACTGCAGAGGTAGTATTTGAATACTAACTCTGTAATGCAAAGTACTCAAATACTGCGGGAAACAGAACATGACTGTCAGTGGGAAAATTGGCATGAATTGGGTCTGTGTTTAATGTAAGCATCCCATACACTTGATGCATTTTATAAGTGAGGGCGTATTGAAACAAGGGTAACACATTGTGGTATTATTGACATGCCCCCATAGTTAAAGTTTAGTAAGGCAAAAAGGGGTTGTGACTGTAATTACGTGTTGAACCCTCTCGAGAATTTGAGGCCGATCTCGAGTAACTTATGGCCGCCAGATTTTAGTGTTTTCACAGCTTGGAAACCAGGATCACAAATAAACACAACAGGTGGGAATGCATTCGCGGGTCTGTCCTATTCAACATTTTGATCTCCAACGCTGGTTCCACACTGCAGACTTTCCTGTCAAAGTTTGGTATTTTCTCTTATATTTAAGGGAATATTACATCATACAACAGCCAATATGCTCCTCGTAGGAAAATCACGTTAAGTATCATATTCCATAGACAAAGTTTTTAAAACAGTCTTGATAGATATTTTGTTAACTGTGATTCCGGGTCACGGTTCCTGACAGTAACTCGGGGACTCTCTTGCTGTGATTCAGTGCATGAGAGGGTTTTATTTGCAACAATGTACAACATAGATATGTGCAATGTAGATTACAGTGTACAATGTAGATGTGTGCAGAGTCTGGGTCAGTATAAGGCATGGCTAGAGTGTGGCAACTGGGTGTTCATCTCCGGCATTGGATCCTCTATGTTCTGCCCCTGCTCAGAGTCTTGGCTGTGAGGTCTTCCTTATCGCTCTGCTTCTTGGCTGTGAGGTCTTCCTTCTCGCTCTGCTTCTTGGCTGTGAGGTCTTCCTTCTCGGTCTGCTTCTTGGCTGTGAGGTCTTCCTTCTCGCTCTGCTTCTCCCCTGTGTGGCCTGCGTAGCACCTATTTGTACCCACGCGGCAGTCCATCATAATACGCAAATGTCCAAAGCTCTGTAGATGAGCCATCATAGTTATTTCGTGTCTCACAGTTTTCCTGTAAGTGACGTTTCATTAATGAGCATTGTGAATCAATCCAGTTACTCTGCAAGACGAGGAAGAGTCACCTACAGCCTCTGCCACATTAGCATGCAATTAACATACAGCTCTGCAGTTGGTTGGTTCTTGAACATGGCCATGTGCTATACCACAGCCACACACGTGCACATGCATATTTTATATATTCAAAGGTATTTTGAAATGGTTCATTTATAATTGGGAGGGGGGATATTGGAAATATCTTGTTGGAAAAGTATATCATCGATTAATCAGTTTGTTTTGGGTTTTACATCACCTTCAACATTATTTCAGTCACTACGTGATGAAACCGGATATTTTTTCTTTTGCCCCCCTCGAAGATTAATGGTCCATCCCCAAACTATTGTCTGAACTCATTCGTTGTTGTGCTCACTCTCTGGTCATACCAATTGGCGATGTTATTATATATGTGACAAAATATTTGAGTCTGTGCTTATTGGCTGCTAAAAGTTAATAAAAGCTTGTACTGGGTGTGGTCTCAAAAAAACTGTTGTTCAACTCCCTTTACTTGCAGAGCCTGGTATAAATACAGGATCTGCTAAGGAGAGTACAATCCAGTCCAGCCGTTCTTAAATTCTTCATTCCTTGATTATATGAGAGACAAATAGATTAATCTGTTGATCAGCTGTTTTGATTGATTGGTGGGTCCAGCTGCTGGATTAATGCATCAGTCGGATACCAGCAGCCGGATACAACATAAGAGAAGTCACACACTCACCCATCACTGAGTTACAGACCAAATAACAAATTGGTATTCAGTCCTGCTACAGTAACAAAACAAGAATCTCTTTGTCCACTTGCAGAGTATATGATACAGACTATACGTGGTCTGTATCAACAGGCAGATGGTATGTTTCTAAATTATGAACATGAACTACATTTCTATAGATTTCTAGACACAATTGCCGAGTCCAATATGGAGGAGGAGTATTACACAATGCTTCATTGATATTATCAAACAGAGAGATAAGATATAAAGAACCAGATAACGCATGGAGCATTTATTTGTTGCCTTTTGTTGTTGTTTTTTTCTCTCTCCATTTTTATGTATATTGATGCGTCAATACCTTGACTTTGAAGAACAATAATGTAAAGCTAATGTGATAAATACGCCATTATTTAAACTAAAAGCAATATCTAATGTTATAAAAAGTAAAAGCCAAATTTAGCATTGTTATCAGCAATAATCAGCAATAGTTTATTACATTTTTGCACTATCCCTGTACACAAGCAGACATCATTAGATAATTTCCTAAGCATTAAACGTTTTAGATGGTACGTACCTTAAATTCATTTATGAAGTATTTGCAATCAAAACTAATTGTTTAATCATTTAATTTAGATTTCACAATGTATTTGAAAGAGTATAAAAAAGAGGGGCAAACCTCATTTTCCAGAACATCATTTGTCTATTGTCAACAATTATTGCTCCATAAGACTGTAATGAAATAGCATCACCTGGAAATAGCAGCGGTATTTGCTGCCACAATGTTTGCCGGCTATGGGCTCAGTACCGCATATTTAGCTTTTCATAAACATTTATATAGCTCTTGGTATTTCTTACTTATTTCATATGAACCTTTATATTCTGATTAAAATTATTATTTAAATTGGATAAGTTTCATTCAACTACAACAAACCTTGAAAAATAAATCACTATATATTTTATACTATATATCAATTTATCAACGGATACCCGTATGACATACATATTGAAAATGGCGAAACTGCTGTCAAAACCTACAAACATTGTATAGTGATGAGACAAGGGCCCGTCAATTACACCTCTCCAATATCTGCCCCTGGCATATGCACCATTGCCACTTTTCTGAAAATATCGAGAATGTTGTCTTGTAAGTAAATCGCCTATTCTACTGCTGGTTGTGTGGGTCACGTGGTTGCGTGATTGGTCTTCAGTCCGCGTTGAGGAGGGCTCCCCGTGTGGTCTGATGAGAGCGTCAGTTTGTACATCTCCCATGCCACTTCAGCAGGACTTGACATACTACCACCGGACCATTAAACGTGCTCCCTCATACAAAACTACAAATGGGATAAATTACGCCTATGAGGAAAGAACTTAGATGAATTAAAACTAATGGATGCATAGCGTTTTATCTTTGGATTTATTCACAGATGGATAAACACGGAGATCTAAAAATCATTGCATACTTTGATCTATTAAGATATTTCAAAATGTACACACAATGTATATTATCCGTGATTTTTAATTAGTTTAGTTATATGTCATTGAACCATACGCAGGATTAAACGTTCTGAAAAGCGGAGAAGGAAGTTATCGCTCTGAACGGACAACATGCCTGTTTCTCCAGTCATTCATCCAGCAGTGTAAATGAAATACAAGACTATGGTCGGACAACCGTACATGACGTGTGGTGTATGTGTTTGGCTGTGTATCATTTTATATTGGTTCTAGACTGATATGTTCACCATGGAATAACGACATCGATCTCAATATCCAAGCAAGTAATGTCTCAATTCATCTATTTGTGTCATCGATTTGATATATTTCATTATTCTTTCAGCGAACAAAGTACACCTACTTTTTATTTTACACGTGTGAATTTTGCAAAGACAATAATCATAAATGACTGTCAAGCAAAGAAGTCATAATTTAACTGACGTTATCCTTGTGTGCAAACATCTGCATCTTAATTGACAATCCATGGCAACTGCGTCTTAACTAAGATGGGTCAGTGTGGTCTGACTGGTCAAGATTAGCAGACTAAGACACGGGGCAACAACTGCATTATACAAGATTGACATCAATGTCATAATGACTGGTATAATCTCTGACTGAGTTTGAAACACATTGTAATAGGACTATGAACATCGCGATCTATATATATAATCAGCAGCAATATTTTATAACTTAATTTACCCTTATCTGCAACATTTTAAATGATTTTGTCTCATTACGACAATGACTGAAAGAATGCTGTTTGATTTGGAAGCGTCCACGGGCAAGTTGGCATACACGGTGCCGAGCGGAGACCCGGACGCCGTAATGGAGACGCCGACTTATATCTTAATCACCGTCAGCGTCTTCTCCGTGGCAATCTTTCTCCTGGGAGTGTTTGGAAACGCCCTGGTCCTCTACATCATACTGGGCAATAAAGAAATGAAGAGCTCTGTTAATTTCTGCCTGTTGAGTCTCAGCCTAGCCGACATAATGGTATTAATCATCTGCATGCCATCTGCCCTGGCTGAATTCTACGGCAAGGAGGTGTGGTACTTAGGCCAGACCATGTGTGAGTATCCATAGTATTCCTCCAGTGATATTGCTCACCTGTGTAAACAAGACTTATTCAATATCAAATACCATGTGCTACGATTTCAGGGGCGTATCCAGAAATTTGAGGGACATATAAGCATATAGTTGACGCATGAATGTCCAGTCATGCACATGACCGAGACGCTAACCAATAAGAATCTATATGAATAGTCATTTAATCTTTCACTTGTCAGGTCACAGCCAGACTTTTAAGAATAGTCATGACTTGCCGATCCTCTGCGCACATGTGATGGATATGTTCTATTTTGAGAAATCTTAATTATAGTATATAATTTATGATGGCATGGTGGACAGTAAAATCATACTCTCGGCCAGTCTCGGCCATTTATGATGTGTATACGTCATCATTTTCTGTGTATAGAGTGGTAGTTGAAACAAATTAGATGCTGGTTGTTTGGGCGGCCTTGACACACAAATACAAAATCTTGCCTTGAGTAAGCTTAAATACGTGTAATCAGACCTCTGAGACACACTCTTTCTCATATATCACTTGGAATTACTGCATCACACTGGACATCTTCAGGACACTATTAGGTTATTAGGTATACCTGAGAGCAATATAACTCTCAGGGTATACATAGAGCAATGGATCCGTGTCTTTCTTGGTGAAAAAGTGGCTGGTTCGACTCCTACTGACAGCAGTATTCACACTGGATAAAAGGCTCGTAGGGCGACCTGATATGGCTTTTGTGGCTTAAAAATATCATTTCACAACTTTTAGACATGTCATCTGAAATTGATTAAATATGCAAAAGGAAAGTTGGTCTTTTAATTGCAATATTTTATCGCACAGGTACTATATATAAATATGAATAAATATATATATATATTCGTTAACACATTTATAGACAATCCCTCTGTGATAATCTCTCTCTATAATGGCCTTACTGTGTATTGTCGTTCCAGCCAATGTATGGCTATTTTACATGAGCCTTATTATGTCCTTCACAGTTATAACAGACAATATATTGCAAAATACGAAGTATTCCATAGAATTGGAACTTAATGTAAGACATCTTCTGTAAAGGCATAATAATCAACAATGCCGTGTTATAAAAATGTTATCGATGTCAATCAGCCCACAGCAGAACCACTATATGCTCGCTACATCACAGGGTCAACTGATTTATTTCAAAAACAATCATCAACTGGCTGTTATCAAGTAACAGCCAGTTGATGATTGTCAAATTGAATATAAAGTCTTCTTTTTATGAAAATATTCTTGTTTCAAAAGTGAGATCATCGCACTTTACGCCCTTATTTTGGAATAATAGAACCATATCTACAATAACGATGTATTGACGTTTTACATATCAGATAGGTTTCTATGAGACATAGAAGTTGCACTATCTATAGACACGATTGCTTTACCCTTTCACTTCAGTATTGTGGGACACTCAAGGGACACCTTTTTGACATTTATTTTCCTAAACTTAGAAAAAGGGAAATGTTCATTACAGTCCATCTACATCATGATTTATAAGTACAACATTTTGCCCAGTTGAAGTAGAAATATTTTGTGATAATACACCACTTAAATGAATAAGATAGGACTTACTTAAGGTGATGAGATGGGTGTGACTATCTTGGATGAAAAACTTTTGATCCCATTTTCCAATATGGCTGAATCTCAATGACATCATAATGAGGCTCATTTACTTTTTGAACAGGAACTATGTGCCTTTGAACTCATCATACTGGGTATGCTCAGAATGAGTGTTATGACATCATAATAAGGTTGTTTTCTTTTGACAGGAACCATGTGCTTTTGATCTCATACTGGGCATGTTCAAAATGAGGATTCTGGGTAAATAAAAATGGAGGTCAAAACAAACTTGCATTCTTTGCACTGACAACTTGAAAACTTGATAACTTAATTTCAGAAAGCCATACGTCAATATAGCAATGGTTTGTGGCAATATTTAATAATACTTATTTCATAGACTGCAATTGTAAACTTGAAGAAATGTTACCATAAACTATTCCAAAGGTTCTGAATGGAATGTATGGGCATCTCTTGAGCAAAACAGAATCAAGCACAAGAGATGGCTTTGGTATCTGTACTATCTACGGAGGCCATTATCAGCCCACAGGTGTACGTGACAGTTGATCGCCTGGAGCGTGACCTTTTTCACACCAGATTCTAACACTATTTAAAAGACAATGCTTTTGATGACGTCATTAACATATTTTCATTTTCTCGGGTTATCATTTTTGCTCCATCTGAATGCTCCACCTAAAAATGATATCAAACAAGCAGTGTGCTTTCAAAACAGGACTATTTATTAGTCTTGTTTAATTACGTTTTACAGACCCTTTGTCGGATTCTAGATCAAGTTGGTACACATCAAAAGCAAATTTATATATATTTTTAAAATGATTTGTGTGTAACACTTTGAAAGACTTAACCAGGTCACCAGTCAGACTAGGGATTAATATTTTCATCTGTAGTTTAATAACGGTGCCCCAATACACAGTAAATCAAATTGTCGATTCCATGAAATTAAACTGAATATCGGCAAATTATAGGTAGCTTTTCATATCTAAATTAATTCTAACAATATTGAAAAATATGCCGTTCTTATCACTTATATACCCGAATTAAAACTGTCTCAGCTGGTTTGTAACAGACACCACATGAAAGCAAATCATTTCGTTTTATCAAATATTGGGTTGCTATGACCGCTTATGCACAAACTACGATTACTTCAAGGATGACCTAACTCTATTCTAAGACCTATTTACTTGAATTTTTGAAAAGGTCCTTTATTATGCTCAATATATCTCCCTTTCAGAAGTAATTGCAATGAATGCCAGTGACCTCTTAATGGATCCTGTCTGACACAGGTGTTACCGTGAATGACTGAAACTTTATAGGGGTCAATATATGGTGTAAACGTATAAGTGACATTTGGATAAGTGCATTGACACTGAAGATGGACAGTCCAGAAATACGCGAAAGACTTGAAAAAGAAATAATACTGTTCTTTTGAAAATGATATTACATGCACACTTATATAGCAGAATTTCCTCATAAGTATCATCTTTTTTTGTTTTTGCAATGAAATTATCAAACTCATCAGTAGTAAACCTGTCTTTTAACATTTGCCATTTTTTAATGAGCAAGATAAATGATTAGATGATTAGCTTAGCTTTATAATTAGTTATATATGTTCCATATGGAGTTTAGATAGTTTATGAAAGGCATAAAAGTTTCTTTATTTGATAAGTGCTTTCCAAATGTGTTATCTTTTTGAGAGCTCTCTATTTAACAACTTTAAAATCTCGTACTAAATTAAAGGTTTAATATACTGTAGCACACTCAATTGAAGAATTCAAATTCCTCAGAAAGAACCTTAAGCCTTATCGTCTTATGATTTGTGCTGGAAGATGATGGTTTGATTTGATTGTTTTAGTTAACGACCTTTCGGCACTACTAGTATTTAGGATGTATCAGATTAGACAGAAGCCCTCTCCGGGGCCTAATGTCCTACTCGTTTTGAAGAATGACGGGGGATTTTTGCATAATCATACAGACAAAAACACATATCACGACCTTTGATACCCAGCCATGGAGTACTGGCTGGATTGGGAAACGATTCAGTACTTTCTCGATCATGCAGTATGACCGACTGGGATTCAAACCCTGGACCTTTAGAATGGGAGACAGACGTATTAGGAGTCACCTCCTACCCCATGGAAGATGATTAATCTAGAGTTTTATTTGAGCCATTATCTTAATTTTACTCACATACGAAGAAGATAATATTGTGTGACACAAAATGATTATGATCCATGATATGAGAATAATGACTATGATATGTGATATGAGAGACAAACATGGCCGTGATTAATCATTATGCCAAACGTCAGACCAGAAGCTATTTTGCAAAATGATTAGTGATCGCGTGCTTACATAACAGGACCGCACAGAGACCTTGGGGTTCTCTGCTGCTGCTTCCCATGGCTTCCACATCTGTATAGCAGGACTGAAGGAATATAGAAGACCCACCGGGGCATCAGAGGTTTCCATGTCAGGGATGATCACTCAGTTGTCACACTCATGCCATGCCATATACTGACTCTAGGCTTTGTATTGTGTATGTATACTATACCCAAGCAAATAAAATCCCTATTGATACACCATGCATATGCATTGGCTTTATAGTCATTCATGAGGACAGATAGCCAAATAAAGTCAGGTATATTGGCACGCAAATCAGTGCAAGTTGCTATATATATAGGATACCCCATATAGGTATATATCTATAGGTTAACAATATCGCCTCATTTTATTTATAAAATGGGTTTAAGAGGAATATAATAGACATACAAAGGAATATAACAATAGTAATCATGTGCGAGGAACTTTTGAGGCATTTCTCCATTAACTTAGTTACTATAGTTTTAGCGTTTTCACGTTTGGCTACCGCTATCACAATTGGCGGTATATGCATTTGCGACTCTTCCATAACCAATTCTTTGTCTCTCACGCCTCTGCCTGTGTATCACCTCTAAAGTCAGGTCAATTAAATATTTTATCAGATCGGTACTTTTTTCAAACATCACACTATAGGCAAAGGATATATCAAAGGGTCTGTTTTAATATACATAAATGTCTTTCATCATTTTCTAGGTTTTTCCATCCACAACGTTTCTGATATGATGAAAGCATTTAAAATTCTCTATTGAGGCTTATAAATCTGTGATGTTGATCCTTCACCACCTATATGATAATGTTTGAATCCTAGAAAATACTATATTCCTATTGATGTGTCGAATCGTGGCAATTGTGGAGAGAAAATGAGGAAATCATTATAAAGGTTATGAATTACATGAAATACTATTATTGTTTGTGAAATTATATTCAATATTACATTTATTTTGTGAGACTGGCAACCTATATATGGTGACAATTATTTTCACAACGAATCCTATTAAAACATTGTTGTAGCTGTTATCAGAGACCATAGGTTATCATCCAACAGTGTTACACCTGTTGTCTTGTTACAAAATCACAGGTAAAATTAGATCAAAAAGAATGAAATCCGTTTAATTAATACTGACTAAAATACCTACCATATTCTATAATTTCCTGGTAATTCACACACTAAACTAACTGAGGCAGGGAGTTACATTTAAAATTCTAAAGCCTTTGTCTTCACTCACCCTCATGGAAATGAACTAATCAGGATCACCACGGGTGGACTCAGTGGTCATGATGGCAATGTAATTCCCTTAATAATGGTCCAGTGTTGTATTCTTATTTATTTGGGGCAAGAACGTATTCACATGTATGTGCATTTGCAAAAAAAAATATTAATGTTCTCCTGTCACCACTCCCCTGTCACCACTCCTCTCACGTCGCGCAGACATGTTCTGTGGAGTGTGAAAACATGCAGGGTTGCTGCTTTACTAACAGAAAAAATGCGGCTGGTTTTGACAGTAATTGAGTGGTTTTGACAGTCATTGAATGGTTTTGACAGTAATTGAGTGGTTTTGACAGTCATTGAATGGTTTTGACAGTCATTGAATGGTTTTGACAGTAATTGAGTGGTTTTGACAGTCATTGAATGGTTTTGACAGTCATTGAGTGGTTTTGACAATCATTGAGTGGTTTTGACAATCATTGAGTGGTTTTGACAATCATTGAGTGGTTTTGAAATCTGATTGATTAACTATTACATCCATGTTAACTTTATTATATGAACGAACATATTGTCTGATTGGTTAATATTTCACTTCCTATTTGTACTTCCCAAACATATCCTCTAAATTCATCATGGGTAATTGGTATATTTCTTCGAAAGAATGAATAATCACTCTGCTTTGGAGACTTAAGATATATTTGTAATTGAAATATGAACTGCCTCTAAAGTAATTGGGTGTCAAACAATCTAATGCAAATGAGATTGCCAAGAAAACAGAGTAATCCGAACTTCTCTGAAAGCTTATCAAAGCCTGTTGAACGGTGCCTTGGAACACTCGGTGCCTTTGAACTCTTTCATTCCGGATTAACCTGAAATAACATTTTGAAGGGTTCACAATATCTTGAAATGATTCCCAGAAGCATGTACATGTGTTGAGCAACCTCAAGAATTGAATTCCATTGCAACCTCAATAGTTGAATTTCACATACTTGAATTTCATTCCAGAATATTGTGCTATGACATATAAAAATACATGTACTCTTTGCATGTTTCAGGTAAGCTGGTACCCTTCCTGGAACACACAGCTGCGCATGCGTCGGCACTGACCATCACGGCCATCAGCCTGGAGCGCTACTACGCCATCTGCCAGCCTCTCCAGGTCAGAATAGTTCTGACCTACAGAGGGACAGCTAAATTGGTGGCCTCTTTGTGGGTTATTGCCGCAGCCTTCACCTTCCCGTTTATTATAATAACTATACACAGGGATGCGGTCTTCCACGATGGCACGCCCGTCCACGTCTGCATAACTCACATACGGGAATATTGGCAGCGTGCTTACGTCATTGGCCTCATTTGCATATTCTTTGTTATGCCTTTCATTGTCATCGTCATCTTGTATGTGTTTACAGGTTGGAAGCTCCTTCAGCAAAACGCTGAATCAAGAGGTTCCCGACAAAATACTACACTGAGTATTTCGTTGCGGCTTAGGAGGCAAATCGTCCTGATGTTGTCTATAGTGGCAGTCATGTTTTTTATATGCTTACTCCCTTTCAAAGTTGTCAGCGTTTGGCACATGTATGCTACAAGTGAAGAACTAGAGCGATTTGGCCTGGAGAGCTATCTCAATCTCATATCATTCGCTAGGACAATGTACTACATCAATTCTGCTGTTAATCCCATTGTGTATAATCTCGTATCAACGAGATTTCGAAATTATTTTAAGAAAACCTTGTGTTGTTCTTTTGTGCAAAAGCTGAATGATGCCGGTAGAAAATTCTTGCCTGCCAACGGAAGTGGAAAGAATCAGATAAACTCTTCTGGGGTGACAACCTGTGGTTCTGCTTTAACGTTACAGCAGGATGAAGCTTTAGAACACTCATTAACAACCCTCCATCCATTGATGGACATTGATGGATGTAATGACTTAAATAGTTATAAAGGCATTTGAACTGAGTAATTAGATTTCATATTGACCGTGCACGGTCAATCCTCTGTCTTTACTTATGAATCACGGTGGACAAGCCCCCACACCATAATTGCCATTGATGAGAACTGTTCTAATACGCTAATTAAGCCGAATAACTTTCAGTTAACACGCAATATAATAAGATCATAATATATATATATAATCGCTGAGTGGTCAGTACCTCTATATAAATGTGTGTATTAACTATGTATGTAATACTTACATGTTATACATATTTACATGTTATATATACATAAGTGTATAGAATGCAGAGGTATATATGTTTACGATAGGCTAGAAATGTCTGCAGCAGGTACGAACTATTGTTGTATTGTTATTTTATGATTTGGATATTTATATTTCTCAGTCAAATAGGTCCACAAAGCGCCGGTTCTCTCATAGTCTTTTTGCAAGCAACCTTTTTATCACAAATGAATTTAAAGTGTTATAAAATAAAATGGTGTTGCTTATCTAAATTTTGGACAGGAAAATATATCAATCTGGTGTTAATAAATAGAATTGAATTATCTGCATTAGGTTTACGGTGTCGAAATTGATCACACTCTCCATTGTGATGTCGATGAGATATTCACCATCTTCGAAATTACCAAGACCAGATAACAACGGATAAAACAGTTACAATACATCCGTCCAATGTTGATAATTGTCTACTCTTGTTGACCAATCATTGTGGTCTGGCTCTATGGTGCGTTCACTGGGTCCGTTCTCTCAGTTTATGACGACTGAAACATGATATTGGCCTCGCAGGAATCATATTGTTTAATCGTGATGCGCATAAGATTTTAAAATCTCCTTAATCACGTGTACTGTAAATTCAGTACTATTCTGAAACATGTTGATAAACCAAAAACGAATGTCATAATACCATAACAATTCCAGTGTAAATTTTTAATAACGATATGAAACAGTCAGTTTAATTCCAAAAACGCTCCATTTTGATTTTCTCTTTTCATCATTCGACATTACTCTGCTACACGTTTTCTAATTCTTCAAAATTGTGATTTGCAATATTGATATTGATCCCATTGACCATTCTTAAAATTTAAACCTGAAAGTACTGTTTTGAAGTTTGTCATTTAAATTTAGAATGAAATATTCTAACCGTCCCACCTAATCTGGTCAGGCAGATCCTATGCACACAGTTGACATGTTCATTTACATCATGGCTGACATAGGCAAATTCGCACCACTTTACATTTAACAGAAAATGTTAAATACATTTAATCAGACCCATGGGTGACAAGCTTTGTCATTAAACACATGAATCATTACATTGCGCTGGAAATACATTATATCTGCTGAAATAGGCCAGACCTGACATTTCATGGACACAACAACCAGTACAAGCAACAACAAATAGGTCAAATGTTTGTCACATGTAATAACATGGCCAATCAGTTAATGTTTTATGATTAAAATGACAGTGCGAGATGAGATGAGATGAGAGTAACATGTTTACCGAAAATCAGACAAAGATTTCAGGGGTGGACCATTAATTGATTTTCTTGGGCAAGGCTAATACATTGATGATATACGTTTCCAACAAGATATATTCTTCACCCCTCCCAAATGATAAATGATCTGATCTTAATTATCTTTGAGCATACGAAGTGGACATGTTCACATTACAGTTGTGGTATTCTACACGGACAGGTGTACAAGAGCCAACCGACTGCAGAGTTGTATGGTGATGTATGGAATTCCTGGCCACCATAAGCAGCATTTATTCGCAGACGTAGAATGTGACTCTTTCATGTGTAAAGCACAATAGATGGCACGATGACATGGCTAGGAGTGTGAACATTTGATGCCGAGCCAGGATTCTACCAGTTGACTTTCTTAGCAATACGTTAACCTAGATTGAAATAACCTATGTGATCAATATGTCAATCATAATGTGTTGTTTGAAACATGTAAATAATTAACAGACATTGAAAAGTTAAAGACATTATCTATCGTTATGGACGTTGTGTGCAGAATTATTAATGAAATGAGAAATAAAAGAAAGTGAGAGAGTATAAGTACTTAAAGCATTCATGAAACCTGGAAGGTTCCAGACGATTTTACAGTGGTTTAAGGTATCTGAAAACAATATATGATCTTAAAATTGACATACATACAGGCTATCTGTCTGAAATCCACTAAAGAACATCTGCCCTGAGAATTATGATTTTTTGTGACCACCAAGTATTGCCAGTACTAAACAGGAAGTGTGTTGTGTGACCTTGACCTTTCAACTGTCAGGGGGCTCTGTAAGTCACAGGAGGTGTTGTTTACCAATTGTCAAAATTGGAGCAACACATTTTTGGCCATTTTATTCCACTATTTAGAGAATGAATTGGAAGATAACACTTATCATGATGATAGTGCCTTTTCTTGGCTTTCTTTTGGTGGTAAAATTATTAAAAACGGATGAATATTTATGAAGTTATAAATGAAGAAAAATCATTATTTTTTATATTATATATGTTTGCAAAAAAATTTTTTTAATTCTATACAGCCCAGCTTTTAAGGTGGAATCCATGCAGCCTTTGATGTCTTCCCATTCAGTGGTGTGAAAAACCCCAAATTTCATCAGAGGGTCAAATCATAAATTTTACTGATACCAATTATCAGCATTCACAGTTTTGCCATTTAAAGTCCTTGTGATTTAAGGCCAAACCAGTGATCAAAGGGTATAATGTCACTTTTTCAATATCACAGCCTTTAAGTTAAGGGGGATTCCATGCAGCCTTTGAGTCATGTCTTCCCTTTTTGACAGAAAGGTTTTCACATGCATAAGATACTTTTCAAATAAATATTATACTTTTCCTATAAATGATATATCTTTCACAACCATAAGATATTTGTCACAACCATAAAATATTTTTCACAACCATGAGTTATTTCATTGATTATATTAAAATAATCTTATGTTGTTCTGAAGTATACTCCTGGCAATAAATTGATAAATTGTACAAAACATCTCCACCCGGTTTCCCAAGCCAGACAGGTGCACAACTGGTAACTCATTAAATGTTTACACAAGATCACAGACCAGCTAAACAAAGCTTGTCGACAAAGTGTTCAATTGCTGGTGTAGGTTTCAGCAGACAACTGATCAACTTTCAAGTGCCACAGAAAGTTGTTAACAGGGAATATTGTGGGTACTACTACATAAAAGCACTGTTTAGGGTATAAACATTCATGTTATGTAAAGAAAATGTGTCTGAAAGTCAGGTTTCATGAATGCTTTAAGTTGATTTTGGACTCTTCTCTCACTCAATATCCCTGTCCCAGGTGAAGAATGAGGCCAACAA
The DNA here is from genome assembly GCA_949316495.1 of Amphiduros pacificus. Classification (NCBI taxonomy): domain Eukaryota; kingdom Metazoa; phylum Annelida; class Polychaeta; order Phyllodocida; family Hesionidae; genus Amphiduros; species Amphiduros pacificus. The sequence continues at coordinate 21,906,555 of OX439003.1, forward strand.
AAATCTTTCATCCTCAATTATTGTCTTTCTGTGTTCTTACCTACAGCATTAATTTCATATATGTGTGGGGATAGATTTCCGTATGTACAACCTCATATTAGGTCATTTTTCCAATATAAAAGAGAACCCGTTAACGATTGTTTGTTTTGTCTGAACGCAGGAAATTGTTACAGCTGTCATTCATAATAATTGCTTTGGTGTATATCACCAAATTATTTCACTTTTAGTAAACCTATTCTGGAAAAATAGCGTGACATCCAAAAGAACAATTTTTTACACATATTTAACTGATCATGCTGATAATAAAATAATACTTCTGATAATAAAATAATACGTCAGAGTGAAACAAGATGAACAAATTTGTTTTGGACCCTCCTGTTAGTTTGACAATGTATTATAGACAAAAAATCCATTTCACACTTCAGCCATTTTATCTTTGTTTCTGGCCCTTTTCAACCCATCCAGTCATGCCATGAAGTTGAAATTGACGCCAAAAGGATCAATATGAAGATAACCCAAAAGACAATAATGGTGTATCAAATACCAAATGTTGACATTAAATATATTCAGACTTAAGCATAATTTACATATTTGCTATGGATACCCACCACAAGTACACAGATATTAACATTATTAGTTTTAACAAAATCAGTTGTAAATCTTTCCACTTTCTATGATTTCTATTCAGTATATTATGAATTGTGAAATGTATACAGTGATGCTAAGCTAGATAATTCAAAAATGGATATAGATCTTCATTCATGAGAATATTGATACAGACATGTATGTGTTGAAATAGCCAGAAACTAAAGTCTTATTCTTTTATTGTGTAAATGTGCTTAGACTTAAAGCATTCATGAAATCACATAGGTCACGATAGACAGTAATTAATGGACAAACATGCCTCTGTAATCCAAATCACTCCATTATCCCAGTCTGAAGGTGTCTCGCTGTCAGCAAAACCTTACTAAGCATTAGACTATGCAGTCCAATAAATATAGGACTATCAAGGACATCTCGTTGCAATGGGTTTGTGCAGCGGGCGAATAATGTCACTATTATGGAGGGTTTGCTCTGATTGGTTGACATAAATATAGAACAGGGAAACCCTGAACAACAACCACAAGTTCCAGTGACGTGTGACCGGAATTCCGGGCAAAGGCATACGGGCACCTGCGAGCTGGTTTACTGTCCATATATATGGACGTGTTATTAATGTCTATACTAAGCATGCTGAGCGGGTGTTTGCACTGGTCAACTAAACAATGTTTGTATACAAAGTGTCCAATGGATGATTAGGATTTAAGCACAAGACTCATCCACTTTCAAATAGCACACAAATTTATGTTGGGGAAGATGCGATGCGTTTTGGGGTATAAACATTTATATTATGCAAGGAGAAAGTACTTGAAAACCTCAATTCATGAATGCTTTAAATATGTAGAAAAGAAGACATTTAATGAACTTCATATTATTTTACCCGTTTAATTCATCAAAAACGATGTCTGATGGTTGTGCTCTGAAACAAACCGATCATCTTAAATATGTACCTATTCATGCATCTTCTGATAGTCTGATTTCACAAAGGAATGGTCTTTCCTTGTAGCAACTGTAGCTGTTCCAGTTATGCCATGTATCATGAAACAGAAGCTTCCCAGCTGTGAAAACGAGGCACGAGTTACCAGATGGTTCATCGTAATCCCACCAGGTGGTGCGCAGTGGGATCTCCTCGTCGCCGACAAACCACACCCACTGGCCGTTTGTGAACCTGTCAGTAGCCCCAAGCCAGTGTGGCCAAAACATGCCAGTCTGCCTTCTCCGTGTGTCTGTTAAATTACCAATAAATTACCCTGCCTATACTTAGACAACACAATAAAGAAGATAACAACTTACTATTTATCACATACATCTATATCTTTTCATTTTTGAGATCACAACTTATGTACTTGTCTTAAAACAAGTTATGTACTTGTTCTAAGACAGGAATCTGTAGTGGGTCAAAAAAGGGACTTTTGATAGTCTGATTATATGTGCATTTCATAGTTATTCATCAGATTACTTGCTTACTTTTGCTGAATGGGGGAGACTGCAGAAATCCTATGATTGCCGCCATCTCTTCTGTACTGAGCACGGTGGCCAGCTCAGCTCCTAATGACTGACAATGATTCTGTGCTTCATCCCAAGACATCAGGGGGCGATAAACCTGTAACAATTAACCATCTTCACATACTCTCATAGTTTAACATAATCCCATCATCTTGAATATCATCTTGTGATATAAACTGTTACATTAATTGTAATATTCGTTTAAATCCAAAGAAGTCTTTTTCTCTAGTTATTTTGGTAAACGCAAAGAAAACTAGATATTTCCAAATTTACCTCTTATTCATTCAGATTTTCCATTTGATAAAATATGATTTTTACATATAAAGTCTTAGACAAAATAAGACAGCTCACATTTTTATCCCATTCATGGACTACACCAAAGATGGATTTTAATGAATCTCATCCACCTTTGACTACACTGATACTACATGCCATTACAAGAATTCTAAACAAAAGATGTGATGCAGCAAAATGTTTACATGTGTAATGCAGATAGGCAAATCTATAAGTTTCCAGAATCCACGTGGACAAGGATAACCTGCTGAAGAAAAAAGTGAATGCTGAATTATCCGTAGTTTATGATTGTATTGACTCAAAATAGGAACAACTCACTATTTTAACAGCATATTTAAAAATGCTTTAATATGATTACTTCATAACATGACCTTATTTGATTGGCACATGGCTCCTGACAATTCATTTAATTTCTCCATAAATGTAAATTTCAAATAGTTGTATTCGAAAAAAAAAATTAATGTAATCAAATTGTTAATTCACTGCTGTAGCTTAAATGACTTACTTGAATGTCCTGTAGAACATGTCATGCCTATACAGTACACCACCAAGGCAACGATAATACATATTTTGTTAGCCATTTTATGTTTTGACTCTGGCACATGTGGGAACCACACTAAGCCACTGTCGAAACCTCAGTGCCATATACATGCAGGCCAAGCAATTAACTATGAGATATCTGTTATTGATGTATCTGTGATCATTTAATGATGATTTGTTCTTATTATGTTGGTGTGTTTCATATTATGAACATGATATGATTAGAATAAATGCCGTTAGAATGTTAATGTATGCAGGACATAGATTGTTCAATTTCACACAGCAAATCACATCTATTTTGATATCATCATTAGCAATTTGTATGGGAATTCATTGACATATTTACATAAGACCAACGCATAATAATGTAATATATACATTCTTAATCATTGCATTTAGAATGATCTACTTAGTGTTGTAGTCCAAATACCAGGCTTTGTCAGAATCACAGATACCAACTGTTCCTCACTCTGGAAGTGTTCACTGGTATATATTAGATGAGGTTACTCCAATTCTCCAATTTCATTCTTTATGATTTACATTCTGAATGATAAGCCAAATTCAGACTCTCTAATATCTATAACATTTATGATATTTTTGCCGATAATAGAACGAATGCATAAATGTACAAAGGATGAAAAGTATGATGAGAAATGAAAAGTGAAATTCAAAGACATATTGATTACTCCATACAAAGTAAGATGTTTCATATGGAAACCCTTGGAAAAGAATACAAATGTAATAACACAAAAAACATTCATGAAATCACTCACAGAGATCAAAGGTAATTTTACCGAGGTTTTGGGTATGCTTAAACGAAATATGGCCACGAAACTGTGATACAAGCAAGCTATCTCATTAAAATCAACCACAAAACACCGACCTTGGACATTGTGGTTTGCTAAAAGATAAAGAAACAATCTTGCAATCTGTTATATCTTGATTTGAGTTACCATTGTGAAAAATGGGCTGCGAAATTATAAGACACAGGGTTACCATTTATTTTCTTTTTCAGTTATTTAAGTTCTTAAAATGCTGTACCAACATATTCTACTCAAATCACATAACTTATCTTTTCTTGATAATATATGCTCATATAAAATTAAACCATTTCATTTTGCCATGTGTTGTGTTGTGGAATATAGTTTGTAAATTGTAGATATGGGACAGGCTGGCGTGGAGGGTGGACGTGTGTGAGCGTAGCAGCGAATTTCTATTTTTATGTTGACCCTATTCTTCAATCAATATTCCTTGTAGTACTCTCACACCTCATACCAGTTAGTAAGTCGAATATATTGACTTTATCAGAGGAAAAGGGCTACTCCATTGAGCTCAAAATTATGCTCTCATATTGAGGGGTCTAAACATAATTTAGACATGTCTACCAGGTATGTCTAAGGCCCCCATCACTCAATCAAAATTCGTTGAAACCATTTAAAAAGCCTTTGCTTTTGACAGGGTATATATCCATTTATATCCTAGTTTGACCCATATCCTATAAATGTATAGGGATATATACTTGGAGGCATATTTGGAAAAAAAACCGTCAAATATCAAATACCAAATGAACTTCACGCTCGTTCCCTTATGATCCTTTTTATGCTATGAGGATCCATAGAGGGAGGGGTTGAAGTTCAGTCAAATTTATTTTTTTGTTTATTGTTTTTATGTTGCTTGTTTTTTGTTCACTCAATTGTGTATCTGTGTGTAACAACTTAATGATAATTAATGTAACACTTTGACAATACGCCTTGCCGAAGCTTCATGGGATATTTGATAAATTAGTCATCCTCAGTCTGCCACACACACACACACACATACACATACACACATACACACACACATAATTGTCCCTCAAGCAACCATCTCAAGGATATAAATAAACACGAGGAACTGACTGTATTTGATTTTCTTTATTTCTTTTAACATATAAATGTACATAAGATCTACTTCTTTATTATTTCCCATAACAATGGTGAGGATAGCAGTGCCACCTTTAGTCAGAAAACATTGCATCAGTCCAGATGCATTTGTTGTGCATGTTTAACAATGGGATTCAAATTTGATATCTTATTGATGTCGACCACAATTATTCTAACAAAACGTATGCAAAATATCAGAGTGTCATAATATTGTGATGTTGAATGCATGCTGTACACACGAATGCTACGGATTGTTCCAATATCTGATGCTTTGGTTTGAATATTTTGCTGCATGAGACAATGTAAAGTCATATACATGTAAGATGACCGATTAAGTGTGGAGGAACGTAATAATCTTAAAGCAACAGATATGAGGTTCATGAAAGATTTTGGCTCTTTGGTTTTGCTAATCAATGTATGATTAGATATTCATGATTATATTATTCTTTGAGACGAATGTCAAATCAGTATTCCGTTTTAATGTTAATCTTTTGTGTTCATGATGTGCTTGCAACATTAATCTTATAATCTCCAAATATTCCAAAATAAGGATGTGGTTTCAGAGTTTTTGAGTAATGGTGTTACACGGTTCTGACGCCAGTGTATGGTTGCCAGTGATGTGAGATCTTGGGGTTTGAATCAACACTATTTTATGGCTGTCTTTGTTGGGCAAGTTTTTCTGGCCTCCGACATCACAATATTGCTATCAGTGTAGTGAACCTTCATGATTCTAATGCCTGTGTACGGCTGACAGTCCGATGAACCTTCATGATTCTCATGTCAGTGTAAGGTGGCCAGTCAGGTGAACCTTAATGATTCTAATGCCTGTGTACAGCTGTCAGTCCGATGACCCTTCATGATTCTATTGTCAGTGTAAGGCTGCCAGTGAGATGGACCTTCATGATTCTAATGTCAGTGTACGGCTGATGAACTTTCATGATTCTGTATATGGCTGCTAGTCAAATGAATCTTCAATGTCATAAATTCACGTGTCAGTCTATAGCTGCCAGCTGGATAAAGCTTGATTTTTCACATGCCAGTGGACAACTGTCAGCTGGATAAAGCTTGATGATTGACATGCCAGTGGACAGCTGTCAGTCGGATAAAGCTTGATGATTGACATGCCAGTGGACAACTGTCAGTCGGATAAAGCTTGATGATTCACATGCAAGTGGACAACTGTCAGCTGGATAAAGCTTGATGATTCACATGCCAGTGGACAACTGTCAGTTGGATAAAGCTTGATGATTCACATGTCAGTGGATAGCTGTCAGTCGAATAAAGTTTGATGATTGACATGCCCGTGGACAGCTGTCAGTCGAATAAATCTTGATGATTGACATGCCAGTGGACAACTGTCAGCTGGATAAAGCTTGATGATTCACATGCCAGTTGATAGTTGTCAGTCGGATAAAGCTTGATGATTGACATGCCAGTGGACAACTGTCAGTCGGATAAAGCTTGATGATTCACATGCAAGTGGACAACTGTCAGCTGGATAAAGCTTGATGATTCACATGCCAGTGGACAACTGTCAGCTGGATAAAGCTTTATGATTCACATGCCAGTGGACAACTGTCAGTTGGATAAAGCTTGATGATTCACATGTCAGTGGATAGCTGTCAGTCGAATAAAGTTTGATGATTGACATGCCCGTGGACAGCTGTCAGTCGAATAAAGCTTGATGATTGACATGCCAGTGGACAACTGTCAGCTGGATAAAGCTTGATGATTCACATGCCAGTTGATAGTTGTCAGTCGGATAAAGCTTGATGATTCACATGCCTGTGGACAGCTGTCAGTCGGATAAAGCGTCATGATTATGATGGTTGTGTTTGGACGTTAATGAATAGAAGCCAGTATTATGTAGATTTAACAAGCATTAAAATCCCTGAATAGCGGACAATGTAATGTGTTTCTTCCCAGTGTTTCTTCCCAGTCATGTCCAAGGTTTGGGTTAAGGTCTGAGTTCAAGGTCAATGGAAATAAATTATCTTAACAGTGTGTATCACAGGAGGCGTGTTCATGTGGTCTCAGTCCGATATACAATATAAAAGAACCAACAAGTTGACTCATATAAAGTTGATATCAAACATTTCATAATAATATTCAGTGTTGTGGTTTACCAACAATAAATACAAAATTGAGATCTGTGTTAATACTATCGTGTATCAAACCCATTGTGATAGGAGATTATAATTCATAAAATGATAAATAAATATGTTACAATATAAAACACAATCTTGTTGAAGACTAGTTGGAACTTAACATGTATATGGTCACGTTTTTGTACGACACCAAATAAGGTCATGCTCGGTTATTGCATGACCTCAGCAGTTGTGTTTCAGTATTTGGTCATACTTCATGCGTGGCACAATAAATTCGCATGATGGTTGTGTGTGACCTTATTTGTTCACGTTAATGCGTGATCAAATAAATATTTGGTTCCAACTGATGACAGGCCACTTATAAAGTCCTGTCCGTTTCAAGCGGAAATGCGCTAAATATTATTTGAGATTTTAATGAAATTAGTGTATTAATGATGTATATGGGATGATTTGCATGAGACATTCCCATCAGACAGTTTTGCATAATTATGATACATGAGTAACATATATAATCAGGTTCCTTATGATACCCTTGTCAGTAAAGTCCGATCTTGACAAGTCCGATTTTGAGCGTGATCGTGGGTTGCCATCTTGTTTTTTTAAGATTGGATTTTAGAGAGGCTTTTTTGCACTTCAAACTTTGTGCAGTGCAGTTCCGGTGTGATGTTTTCAAAAGGGGAGTATGGCAATCCGCAATCGGGCTGTAGACCCTAAAGCACGAAATACAATATTTCGCCTTCAGTAATTGAACCTATTTCAGACTTTAATATAAGAGTACTCTCGTGTGGTCCAGCAATATTTTAAGCAATATGAATTTTGTTTCAAAAAGGAGAGGAAAATATAGTCATAACCTTGTGGATATCCTCTTTTTCTATTATTTCTTGCATTAACATCGGACATTGGATCAGCTCTTGGTAGTAAAGTTTTAAACATTCAGTGAAAATCCATTATTGGTGATACGTTGGTCCCTCCAATTGTCGCTTGAACAATAAACAACTTTGAATATTATTCTCTAACAATCATAGATATAAAGCACATGCATATGAAGCATATGTGTAAATAATCTCTGGTATTAAGTCCATCTGAATTACAATTTCTTGTAAGGCAAGGCCAAGATAGTCTTGTTTGTCATATGCTTCACGAGTTTACACTTACATTACATGGGTTGTTATAAATCTGGCATAGTAATTCATTATATAAACAGCGTCAGCTGCGCCTGGAACTTTATTTTCCCAAAATATTTTACTCTACTTAAAATGTCGTCTCTAGTAAAATAATGAAAAAGCAGCATTTTCATTATATCTGGGATTTAAGTTGGTTTTTAAATTCACATAGATCATTCACATACCCGAAGTATGCCATGGCGTAATGTATATATATATATATATATATATATATATATATATTTGATTCCGAGAGATGTCCATTTGTTGAGTTATACGTTTCATTGCATAGGTTTCAGTATCAATAAAAACTCCAATGCTTAATTTAAGAATTGAATCATCTACACTTGAACCAGGCATTTCTACTCCCTTGTCTTTTCAATATTTGTTGATACAATGTCTACTAATCCTAATGTGATATGTTATAAATTCAGCTTTAGATCAGGCACTGTGTGGTGCACAATATCAAGGTTTCATCCATCATATCACTATTTAGGCTTTAAATATAAATTACAAAAGTAGTCAATCCTCACCAAGATTCTCTAAACACTGCTCGAGTCGGAAATTCCTGCATGAATATCTACTTCCTGGGATATATAACTTTCCTTGATTGTCTAATTTGAGATCTTTGCGTGAAAGTATACATTGCACTGACTCCTTACAGGTTTATCGATACAACATAGAAATGGAATACAAGTTATACATGTTTAACAAAAAAGGATATGGATAAACAATTAACAATAAACAAAGACATTTTTATAATACTTTCAACAGGCCATAGAGGTAAACTAGCTAATATCACATATTTGCAAGTATTGTTCGTGGTGGTAGGCAATTGTTTAAGGCATGCAAGTTCATGAATAGCTGAATATCATTGTTAAATGGTACTTGAATATCACATTTGATATGAACATTCCTATAACTTTGCATTAAAGTGGTTTTTTTTCTTATATAAATCATATAACGGCTAGTTTTCTTATATCACATGCATTGTTGAATATAGAAATAAATAAGTTTATTGATCAGGTGAATCGTGCACTTTGTATCAGCCCTGCAATAAGTTTAGCCATGCTTAATATTTCATGAAATCAAGAAGTTTGTAAAGGTCATGTGCATTAAAGATATGTCCATTTAATGTGGAACATATTTAGAGTGTGGAACGTGTGGAAATGGAACCTGGGATTGTCAATCTTTAAGAGATTAAGTATTGTATTCGTGGACGACAACTAGTTAGACTTTACCATTAGAGACATGTTCGGTAGATTGGCGATTTTTTAATAATCCAATTTTGAAAAAAAATTATATGTTGAATAATCGTCAATCCCAAATATATTTCATATGTATCATCAGAGATCAACTTAGCCTTGTGCATATTTTGGTCCTTTTAGTCTATTATGTACTCTATGAGACGTATTACATAACATTTACATGTGCATGAGGGCACATAAGTTAGTAACCACTGACATTAAGTACACGATGGGATCAAATAATGTAATGGTTTTTCATTAAAGATTGACAATTGTTTTTTTTTTACATCTAAATGGATATCTAGGACTTTTAAAAGTTATTTGAAATTGGAATTCAGTTCGTATCTAAAGACCTTAGTATTTAGATTTTAGTGGGAGACTTATATAGGCGTATAACAAGTCATGGTAAACATGTAGGGCATCTGAACCTGCAAGATTGACCCGAATTTTAATATTCCCATGTGGTTGTCAATAATACAGAAATAAAATACGATTATTTCAGACAAATAGATAATTTGATTAACTATTTCAATATTGCGTCATACTTCAGTTTCTATAGAATTTTGATTGACAAGAACAAATCGCGCAGAGGTACTGCTTCTTTTCATTTCCGTTTGATTCTCACTCTCACTAGAGGTCTCTGTTGGTTGTTGTTCTTCATGTTGGGCGATTTCCTCCTTCTCCCTGCTTTTCTGGGCATTTTGTGCGTGGCGTATCAGGAATTGTCTTGTGCATTCATACCCTTGCTGTAAGATAACGAAGGATACATCTTATTAACATGAATATTGCATTCAAGTCTCACAAAATATCTGAATTAGGCCGGAAGCATCTGTGGTGAGAAACAATCACGATATGTTTGGTTGAGGCTGACAGAGCATCTGACATGCGCTTGTTTACTTGGGTTCCTACTCAGTAGAGATCCACACCTAAAGAAAACATGTTAGATGTCGTGAAAATATACCAATTACGGGGATGCAAACATTTCAAACAAATTACTCCTATTTCAAAATATCCTATTTCACAATTTCACAATTTATATTTATTTACATTGTGGCTCTATATATATATATATATATATATATATATATATATATATATATATATATATATATATATATATATATATATATATATATATATATATATATATATATATATATATATATATATATCTATGAAATTTTGAGATATGAAATTTTGAGATATGAAATTTTGAGATATGAGAAATTTTTATCCAATCACGATCGAACGAATCGATCACGACTGTCTGCGTGAAGAATTTGTTGTTGACAAACACCCTGTTCTCGTTATTCTTGTATATATATATATATATATATATATATATATGTTTGTGTTGTGCCTGTTTAAGAGATGAATCTATAACAAGAGCTTTTTTCACCTGGGTGTATTTAATCAAGTGGATAGGCAACATACCCTTAGCATAAACTCCCTGTCCCCGGCCTCCAGGTGATAGTCATTGGTAGCGATATAGCCGCAGTTGATAGGAATGGTTCGGTCAATATCAGCAGGCTAAACATGAAGAACAGAAGGACGCATTTATCAGCTAATGTTTGAACAAATACATTACACGTTTACCTACAGATCGACTTGTACAGAATGTAAAGCATGCAGCCTTCTAATTCATTTAGATTTCTATATTGGTGATGTAGTGATTACATGGGTTGTGTTTTACTATGTCTATACTATTAATAAGGTTAAAAACTATAATATTATACCTACGTCTTTCTAATATGATAGAAAATATCATTAAATCATAAATATAGCACATGTAAAGTCCTAAAACATACTCTTGGTGTGTTTTAATTGTGTCTGTCCATTTTAGTTCTACTAATCTATTCATGGTGTTGAATATATGTATGGTTGTTGTGCTTACTTGTATGGTGAGTTTCCTCTGATGCAGCAGTAGGGCTTCTATAGTGGTAATCATAAACTCCCCAAATGATTTAATACTTATTTCTCTCCTGCTCTCTGGCCACTCATATATGCTCTCACGTGAATCGTAACTTTTTATGCTACCATTTATATTGTGTTTATGTTTTTTGCTTGATCTTTCACTATGTGTTTTCCTTTTCTTGGGATGATCTTTTTTCATCCGGGACCTGAAATCATAAACCAAAATATGTTCTTCAATAGCATATATGAATAGTGACCATCTAATTTACAGATAATGGTCAGGCTAATATAATGTGATATAATATTGATGATGACCATTTACATTGAAAATAAACTTTGTTTTCCTTGTTGATGTCGGTATAGCAGTCTACCAGTATCATGATCAATGTCTCCAATTTGAAGGGATGAATTGTTAAAATATATTTCTTACTGCAAAGATATACCAATAACACTCCTCTTGCGGAGGAGCTAGAATATACCAGGTGGCACTACCAGTACTGTACATAGCTGAGCATGAATGAGAACTCCTTCATGGTCAGAAACACAGGAGAACCCATGACCTGTTATGTTTGATTGATTTTGCCTCCCTGATATAATATCGAAAATAAATATCCTTATTTGAAGGAATATATACGAGACTTAATAATGTTTGAAGGTACACAGGTTTAATTCATAGCATATTGCTTATATGTAGTCCATGCTTTAATTTAATGGATCCAAACAAAATGAGCCATCTTGCTTATCTGCAGAATTGAAAACATAAACGACCGTACAACTGTGGCTGATATCAGATTGTGGCTTTAGATTCTATGGTCCCTTCAAGAATAAAACCATTTAATAATGGCATATCTGCAAAATGTAACTGTAACTGTGCAAGGAAAATTTGGCCTATTTCGCAGTGTGGTACTAAGGGACCATGTAAAAATGGACAAACCAATTCTGCTATATGAACAGTCCAATTGATGTTAATCTAACTGCTTGAGAACCTGTAAAATGCCATTGTATAAGAGTGCCGACCTGTGAAAATCACGACTCAAATAATGTTCATTTGGTATCAATTAGATGTGTTTAACATCTATACCACAATAAAACTTATTTTAGTATACATTGTAACAGAACTTGCTTGAAATTTTGAAGATATTATATAAGGTATTATATACTTTTGACAATCAGAGATTGACATAAATCTTCGAATGTGTCAAAAAGAGAACAGAAATACTAAATACTTGCGATTACATAAGAGCCTATTGGCACTATATTGTTTGTCCCCTAAGATTACGTGTATTCCTACCTTGCTAGTTTTGTGTCTGGAACATATCCCGGCCGGAATGGAATCTCCTGACCAAATAATCTCCTCCATATTTCATAATCAAGTGGACTCTCAGAGACCACATACAATCCAACGGTTTTCCAATTTCTTGGTGATTTTCTATCATTTTGATTTTGATTTAAGTCAACAGCAAGATCTAAAACACAGACAAAATGGATTAACAGTATGTGATATTTAACTATATTAATTTTGGTATTCAATAAATATTTTACATTGTACTGACATGATCTCAATAATAAAAATCATCTTACCATCAAAGCAGTGAACAGGGTACTGATCCAACATGCCACCATCTGTATACCACGAGAGGGCGCCATTGGTCTCATGCTGAACTGGCTTATACACAACTACAACGAATAATATTTATATTGCTTATGACTTTGTTTATATAACGTACACACTCTCTGATTTATTACCTCGTGAGAGAGGAAGTTAAGACTTATATATCAGGCAAAATTCGCAAAGAGGTTGTCACATATGTTTGTTATTATTAATTTACTTGAAAGAAAACGAACACCAAGAAGCTGGTATCATGTTCATTTATCACATGAAGCTAGTATCATTTTCATTTATAGGAAGGGATTGTTTGGGAGATGACAGCCACTTATATGCTCCACCCACGATATTGAATTTATAAACTATCTCATGAAAAAAAAACTTTGAAGGGTGTAAAGGGTCCACAAGGCCTTTAGGGTTAAATAGGGTCGAAGGAGATCACGTGGGTTATTTATCTCCACGTGGATGGGGTGCATGTGCCTCCATTTAATTTACCGTCCACACTTCAGTTTCAGTGTATCCCATGTATACGAATCTGGAGATATTTTCTTATACTTATACACACATACGCTGATACACAAGGTAATAGTTCCGGCATGTGTTTGAGTTTTAGACATGCAATCTTACCTGGGAACGCCATGGACATCCTGACGGCCTTCCGGATGGGCATATCCGGTGTGGTAGTATGGTGACAGTACTCTGACCTCATCTTTGTCAGGTTGGTTACAACAATGCAAAGCTCACGCCCCAGCTTCTTATACAACTACAAAGGAACATATAAACGTGAGAAATATGAATTACATTTCTTTATTCGAAATTAGTATATTATAAATATAATTTCTAATGGTTTACATCTGCCTATATCTATATTGTTTCAATTATATTTTACTCGAAAAAAATGTAACTAGCAAAGAAAAGAGTATATATTGTGTTAAACATGTTTGGAATAATAAATAATATTGCTAGCACATAACACAATTAGTACTTGTACATATGTTATGAATAACACAGACAGGAAGTTGGAATCCTGCTTCCCTGTGACGTAAACTGAAGCAACATGTATGTTTGCACTGATCCTATAGGGACCAAATCGCTTGGGCGATGGAGGATGTTGCACACCTGACTCAACAATACCTGCTTGCTGGTGAGTGTAGGAGGGGATGGGTGGGCAGGGTGTATGGCAGGTCCAATGTGTGTGAGATATCCTGCTTGAATCACGCTGGGAATCGTGGTTAGGCCATTACGTGGTCAGGATGATGCTGATCACAAAATAACATGTGTACTCATTTCCAGTGTCATTGTTTTTTGATAAACAGGCTAAGGCCAGCTTAATATATCTTAGGGTGATATTTATTTTTTCTATTTTGACACTTTGAAATGTTTTATGTTTTCATTGGAAATGTGTTGATATGCAATAAGTGAAAATCAATTGCTGGCATATTTTTTATACAAAACTTACCACAGGAAATATCTGGGTTGTAAGGTGGATTTCATGATTTGGTGTGAGTGAATAGGAGTGCATGGGAGTGTATAGGAATGCATGGAAGTGCATAGGAATGCATGGGAGTTCATAGGAATGCATGGGATTGCATAGGAATGCATGTGAATGCATAGGAATGCATGTCAGTGCATAGGAATGCATGGGAGTGTATAGGAATGCATGGGAGTGCATAGGAATGCATGGGAGTGCACGGAAGTGAACATAGGAAGGGATTAAACTCTATTGGGGTGAAAGTTACCGCTCTGAACATACTATCTGAAGAATTTCATATAATTGTTAACTTTTGAAGGCTCACAATTCATGATTTCAAAATGATGATTTTGTTTAATTTTTATCCATCCTTTTATGGACCTGAACATCCCTGATCAGTCACAGGTAAACCTTTCACAGATTCAAAGTGATTTATTTTGGCAAACAATTTACCTGGCCAAATGTGATATCAGGATCTGAAACTTTCAGCTCAAAATGTCTTCCAAGGATCCTGTAGAAGCGTTCAGCCTTGTGGATTCCATACCCTCGCAGTACATTTGGCAGACAAAACAACTTCTCAAATTTCTCATCTGCAAAAAGGTTACATGAAAAACCGGTAAATCAGATGTTTCTTAACTCGTAATTAAATCAAAATCATGCATGTATATTTGAAGGCAAGTAGGTTACAAGAATCATTTTTCTTTCCAATTATTGTGTGGATAAGTGGAGGAGATAACAGATCATGACTTAATCATCACCTGTATTACATCATATTCACATGTGTTTAATTATCGCATACTCATTTTCGGGGTGTGGAAATCCATTAGCAGTTTCTTCCAAGAAGACAAAATTGGCCTATTACAGGCGAACTTATAAATGTTATTGTCGCCGGGACTTAATTTGCTACTCTTTTCGAATGACAAGGAATTTTCTCTTGTATTATCATATAGAGATGATCATACAACCCGTGGCTTTTGATAATCAGTCACGGGACACTGGTTATAGCGAGGAAAAATCCAGTCTTACCAATTAAACAAAGTCCCTACCCCTATGTTTTGTTCAATCCGAGATTAAATATCCCACTGATTATGTCAAGATGAAATAAATGGCCATCTGGCGTCATCTGAATTACC
Source organism: Amphiduros pacificus (assembly GCA_949316495.1). Classification (NCBI taxonomy): domain Eukaryota; kingdom Metazoa; phylum Annelida; class Polychaeta; order Phyllodocida; family Hesionidae; genus Amphiduros; species Amphiduros pacificus. The sequence goes on from OX439003.1 coordinate 21,922,059, forward strand.
ATAAAAAGTAATGCGCCCTTTGCTTCAAAATGATTTATGAGATAAGAACCGTGCGTAAAATAATCTGAATCCAAGTGTTCTATTCTTTAGATATGGCATAAATTGTGTATGCTTTTATAATATAATTTACCATGAAATAGCCATTTGACATCAACAGAAAACACATTGGCAATTTCCTGTGGAGAACACCCTATAGCCAAGAGACCTGCGCAGATGGCCCCGACGCTACTTCCGGCCACTCTCTTCACCTTTGTCAAGATCCCGCTATCCTCCAAAGCCTGCAACAGATTAACAAAGATAATTATTGTTAATTTAGTGATTAAATTTTATTTTATTCTTATTATTTTATTTATAATTGATTTGTTTTATATATTGATTTGTTTTTTAATCACATGTTGATTACGATTACGAATGTGTCCATAAATAATTGTGGACGGTAATATTGGAGATTACGAATGTGTCCATAAATAATTGTGGACGGTAATATTGGAAATTATATGATTCGAGGTAGTCAATATTAGCTATATTTTCCCAGTCAAATATCAAACAAAATTGTATGCATTTGGTATGATTATCTAGTAATGTCATGCGACTATCAAACTGTAATGAAAAAACCTCTATTAAATGAAATAAAATAAACTGTATCCTAGCTTTCATTTAATATATATCCCTTCTATTTTAATTTGTACAAAAACGAAAAATATGATATATGTTTAATAAGATTCACATATCTAGTCTGTAATCATATGATTTATTTTACTTTGTAAGTGAATTCCAAATTCTACAACCACTCAACTTTTGTCAGATGAAATCATTACGCCAATTGATGTCCATGTTTAAAAGGGTGGACTGTAAAGCGCTTCTTCGCAAAATGAAAACCGTCAACGCAGGTGTTTGTGATCGTTGTCTTGCTGAACGTTTGAGTGCCGACAAAAATAAACTTAAGGTGAGAATTACAGTTCTTTTTTTACATTAATCGCAGTTTCATTCTCCCACAATAAATATATGTGTCGATGATCATCTCGTGCTATAATCAGCATATCTGGAGATGAATGTTGATCTCATGTCAGAGCATGAGAACACATGTAGAAAGCGTTAAGTTAGATTTATGGCCTTTGTTCTGAAATTATATATGTCCCAACATGTACGGTATAGATCTGGGGGATCGTTGAAGTGCCACTTTTGACATGAGCTGGGGCACAGCATGCATGGGAGAAATGGAAATCAGCAGTTACTCTGATTTAGAACCTATTGTATCACTTGGATATGAATATAAAGCATTTGAGGACAGATCGTCCAGTAAATGTGTAGCCTTTGAATGTAATTGTGTTAATATTGCATTGAAGACATCAAAACCTATTGAGGTTCCATTACTAATACATTGGTTCATGTCAGATATATACAATACAAAATACACGACAATCTCTTGTCCTTATTTATTCAGTTCTGGGTTTGAGGGGATCGGTTATCTAATCGTTTAAAAGTATAAAGGATGTATGACCATGTGTATTATATAACCATGGTCACTTAACTTTAACTCATGTTCACGGGAGATACGGACTACAACTCACAGTGGGTACAAGAAATATTGATTGCAACTCGCAGTTGTGTGAGAAATACTTTTGGTGGGTATATAAAGTCATGGTGGGTATAAAAAAATACTGATTGCAATTCATAGTGGGTGCAAGAAATACTTACTGCAACTAGCAATGGGTACAAAAAAGTACCGATTACAACTCACAGTAGTCCTAGAAATACTAATTACAACTGACAGTAGTCCGAGAAATACTGATTACAACTTCCAGAAATACTGATTACGACTCACAGTAGTTCGAGAAATACTAATTACAACTCACAGTAGTCCAAGAAATACTGATCACAACTCCCAGAAATACTGATCACAACTCCCAGAAATACTGATTACGACTCGCAATGGTCCGATAAATAATGATTACAACTTACAAAAGGTACATACAAAAACTGATAACAATTAACAATGGTGAAGAGGAAATATTGATTACAACTCATAGTAAGTAAAAGGGATACTCAATACTACTAAAATAATACCAGGAGTGTAAATATAAAGGATATAAAGGATTTCAACCTTAAAATTAAGCACAGCTATATTCTTATAGCCGAATAAATCAAAATGGAATCACATTTTATTATATTTAAATCAGTGCCAAAATGTCACTTATTCAAAAAAATTGTCATAATATAAATGAATCTACACTCCTCTTTATTTCACACATACCAGCAGTCTAGATTAGTTTAATAATTATGTGTGTACTTTCAGTAGGTCAGGAGTTTTTGATGGGCAATGAAATGCAAGCAGAAACTTCCTTACAGATAATATTTAACTCCAGACAATTATGGATCAATGAGTGATTGAGGTTGATAATTCGAAATGCAAAAAGAATATGGTCTTCTGTTTCATCGGCAGTACATTTACATAAGATATTCAATAAAGTATGATCCATTTTGGTCAATATGGCATAATCTCTCTTACACACAGACACAAGCCTATCCATTATGGGCCAACTCCACATTATCCATTTTGGGATTATGGGCCCAATCCTCATGAAGACCAGATAATTATACCGTTTATATATCACAATTCAAAAGTTGGAACGCTATTTTGGTAGAAAGCTTTGATGGAGTTTTTGTGTCAATTAAGCTACATAAATTCGTTTATGTCACAAATCGTTTATAATGGATTTGTTGAGAGAGGTATAGATTCTAACCCATACTAGTTGTCCAACATTCTTTTGTAGTGAAAAATATTTTTGGTCAGCATCTGTAAAGATGGTATGAGATTAATTTCTTAGTTGAATGAGTGACACGGTCCTTTGCGGTTTGCCCTCATTCATTTTCCATTGCTAAAAATTGTAACGACCTTCACTATTTCTGATCTAAAGTCGTGTGATATGTAAACCCCACATAACCTGCATAGTGTTATAATGTAGTGAGCTCATAAGCCTGTTTGTCATCATGGTAATTATCTTTTCATACGGATATGTACCCGTGGAGACATTTTGTAATCACCTGACTTTATACCGCAGATCATCATTTCTGATTTTCTGATTTTAATTTCTTATTTGTGAAGAGGAATGTTTTTATTTCAACAATTCATTTTTCAGCTTCAAACTCCAGCTTTTCTGTGGGAGGTTACGTTATTTTCAATATTATATCATTTCATGACTAGACCTACTTGTAGTAAATATAGTGGTTTCTCATTGCATTGTTATGTCTCAGGTCCTTTACATCTGCGAGGATGTAGGAGGTCAGTCCATATTTTGCAATGATGTCAGCGAGATGAGACATGTAAACAGATAATAAGATATTTTCCAGCACTTGTCCCTGGGGGACACAGTACTTAATGTATTACAAAGTAGACATGTGTGTATGTATACCCATTAAACACATTAAGTATGATTTTATCCAATTTGGAGTAAAACAATTTATTTTACCTCCAGTCTCCAATCCGGAGAGCAGTGTCTGATGATCAATAGTATCAAATGCTGTATTTTTTATTTTTTTCCTAAGAGAGAAATCACTGAACCTGACTGCTATGGATGAGAGATAATCTGTGGCAAGCATAGGGGATGTCCCTAGATTATGCAATAGGGTATCAATTACCCTAAATAATCCCTAGGGTCAAGATTATTTTGATCAACATGTTTAGAGAAATAGTTTGATTGAGATATCTCCCACATAGAATCTTGCAATCACCAGAACACGTCACCAACGCGTGTGGTGTATTAATCAGTAAACTGAATCATTATTATGTAATAAATATGATCGCACAAGTCGCAGATAAACACATTCTATATGATACTGTGATTGTGTTACTAGCCACTGTTGTATCAGAATTTTTCAGTTACAAACCTGTAACTGTTAACGAACGAGAGTTATCAATTTAACAACTGAACACGCTGTGAAAATTGCGTTTTAATGAAATAGGAATGTGTAAACTCAAATACACATGGTATTATTATCTTGGCACCACTGTTAAAACCTTCAGGGGTTATTCAAGGTAAGCATCCCTTCATGCAGAGTTTGGATATTCTTAATTAGAAATATAAATAATCATTATTTGATATTTTACTGATCATTCATTGTTCATCCGTCCTGTGCCAGAAAGGTAAATTCACGTTATTGAATTTAAAACACGCTTAATCGCCCTTCTAAGTTTGATTTGACCAAAGATGTAATCTTGAATTATCCTACATTTCTAAATGTATAATATGAGAAAATTAAAGTCATTGGGAAACATGTTCACACACTACACAAACATTGAGGTCGAGAATTTGTGCATTAATAAATCAATAACTATCCAAATGATGAAAGGGTATGTGTGAACCATTCAATCCTACTAATTTGCTAATAGAGATTGGACACAATATTGACCATTGTGGCATAACTTTCCCTTTAATGGATTGTGGTGGTGAACTAAATGGCTATCAGCAAACCACACAGATGATCGGGGAATAGAGCTGTTCATAATGTTGCGGTTTAATAGGTTGGGGTGAAGAAATAAGACCGGGGGTTCCCACACCACGCAGACTGTGGATGCACCTTCAACAGGTGGAGGCGCATGATGGGACAACACAGCAGTCAAATATAGCAACAACTCCCGCCATGCTTGGCATTTACACCCTCTTAGTCTGCAGTTTTCATTCATATCTTTATACCTTCTTCACTGATGTGGGACACTTTCCCCTGTCAATGTTCAAGATTTGTTTATCCAAAGTAGTAAAATCTCCTACATTCATAAAACATATATACACATCAAGATCGATATCTAAGGTGTAAAATGGTGTATTTTAACGTTGTCCTTTCACCTGAAACTTACTTTGAGAGCTCCGATATAACTATAGCCTTTGATGCCACCTCCAGAAAACACAAGGTTTTCTACATCATAACCGTAATGCCTCCATTCAGTGTCTGTATCGGATTCCTCGTCGTCCTTAATGTCTTTGGCCTGTTCTTGCCTGATGACTGAAGTCAGTCCCCGGAAGGCGCCTACGATCCTCCCGATGTCCGGGGACTTGGCCCGTATGGCCTTTGCAAGTGAACTAGGCTTTTTATAAACAGAGGATTGAGATCCCATTCTCCTTTACATATCCACCATTAAAAACAAGTGGGTTATATACCAAGCAGAACAAGCGGAGACTAATAATATATCCGTGGCTCGCCTGCACACAGCTAGCGTGTGGCCACACCAGATAACTTGGGTTCAATACTCAACATTGGCTTTCGCTGTCTCTTGAGTTTTAGTGTGGACCACAGCAGAGTAGGCTTGCATAACTCACTGAGGCATTCTTCTCTGGCAAACTCTGCTTTTCACTCACTGTGGTGCACGTATTATATGTGAACCAATGAGAGTTAGAAATGGTGTGAGTTGCTGCTTCTGACGTATGACTGGCAGTATCTATGTAATCATCTAAGCAGGTATATAAGATAGAACTCGTGCACCCACATCACACCTGTACACACACACAGTGTCACGCTCACAGGAATAGCTAGCCGTGCTTCCAGCAACAACCTCTCATTCACAATTTAGGCTGCTTCGGATCAGAAAGTAGCCTGACAAATGCCAAGCTATGGATTCATAAATTGTTTGAAAATCTCTCTGATTGAGCACTACAACGATATATACACGCTGAGCAATTGTGAAATAATATAATGGCAGCTTATAAGTGGTTAAATTATGAAGGTGTATATTATACTGTCTAAGAAAGACTGATTAATACTCAACATGACCTGAAAATGTAGTCCACACATTTTAAGATTGACTGCAAATTGATTCAACATAAATATTTGATGTTTTAAGCAAATATTATATAAGTATATTTTCCGAAAATAACATTTTATATGTTGCTCTAATCATAATATTACATTTAGAAGTTAAAAGAACCTCTCAAAATTACCAGATAGTTACTAATCAATGGCATAATTTGCAATAAGAAAAACATATGATAGAAATGCATTGAATTTAAACACAAATGGTTTGTATCATTCAATAGTGATATGTTTAAATTCTTTTCATACAAAATAGGAAATTTGTTCAGAATGTTTGTTAGATATGTGTCTGAAAAGGAGAATGTGTCCTCTTCTATCGATATTTATTCTTTCATTGAGTCAATATTGAGCACTGCACAAATCTAGGATGGCTAGTGATAATAGCGAACGTTGATAATTTGATTTCGTTGAGATACTGGTTAACTGTTCAAACAATGTCGAGAAGACCCTTCAAGACATGAAGCAATCAATTATGAATGATAGCGGACAGAAGCTCAATACTGATCGTGAGCAGATTGTCTTCGTCTCTCTGACAGAGTTAACCTTACGATAATAGGTTATGTGATCTGGCTGAAGCAGCATTGTTCGCTCCCCTCACCTTGAGGAAGGTAGAGATCTCCAGATGAAAACTGCTATACTATTTGACCTATCCTAATCTTTACAGTACTTTACATCGTGTAAGCATTCGCTGATATGAAACACCGATAAGTATATATACATTTGAATGTAACTGGTATTATATAATGTCAATGCAATCCTCAACCATTACAGCTTTTTCTGTACACCGTGTGGAGACTTCCAAACATGGTAAAATTTATCGCTCTGCAAAATTTATCGCTCTGTATATATTGTAATAGAGTTAATGCCCAGCTGTGAAATAAATTGATTTATTACAATATTTCCCCTTTTAATTTATTACACGTATTTTAAATATGTCAAAAGAATATGATTTGTATCGTGATGAAATGAAAGAAATAAAAGAAGTTTAACAGACGTTTACTTCTGCTTTAACCAATTCAGTCTATGATGTAATGCGCCTCGTTGTGAAATAAAATGTATTGGAAATAGGTAACTCATGGCAATTAGCTAATTGAATGCGACGTGACTTGCCCAGACCTGGCTCAACATTGGTATCCTTGAAAAACGTACCACTTTTTGTCTAATAATATTATATTCTACTAAGAACATTAAATATTTATCGCATGATAGGATTGCGTGTTGCACGTTATGATGGAAATCCTGTTGAAATAAAAAAAATCTTGTGCCCAAGGGGTGAGATATGTTCTCTTTGGAATAATCAGATCCCCACCACAGTGCCCCTAATACCGGGGTGGGTGGGCTCAGGGGGCTTCAAAATACTCCCTCCACCAATATCCAGTGCGTGCAAAACATATGTATCATACAATTCTACCAATGACAACAACCAAAAAAATGGAAATATATATTTTTATATATTACATGGACAAGATCAAGAAGTGGCCTTCCTTTATGTGCACCGTTTGTTTAGGAAGGAGACGGGCACTGTCTTCCTGTCAGCTGAGAACCCGGTAGCCCTACTCAAACCAGCCTCTAGTTGTGCAACACTCCACGATCAGCTGTGGACCAACAAAGCCGATCAATAGCGATCAAACAAGATGTATTGATCTGCCTGTGTGTTGCAGGCTCAATAGCACAACACAGTCGACAAGATACCTTTGTAATTGTAATGCAAAAATAAACAATTTTATTATTGTGATACAAAGTTGACGATCGTTTTACTCGACGGTTTTAATCTCATCCTTTTCACAGTGGGTCAATAAAGAAAGGGAGTTTTTATATTATCTTTTGTGTGGTTTGTGTACGCCCGTTGTGCATCACTATGTATCATTTTATATTGGTTCCAGAATGGCTTATGTGTCTCAAAACGTTTGTTTGGTCAAATGTTGGTAAGATTATCAACTTACTTGTTAAACTGTATTAATCCACTAAACTGCATTTATAAACCAAAGTCCAAAGTAATTAAATCCTGCGATATTAAGAGCAATTAGCCTAATTCAAAGAAATCAAATATTATTCAAGTAATTATATTTAAGCTCTGTCTCAAAATGTGTCACTTTAAGTTATATCATTAACAATTTGGATAAGAATTAGATAAGCTTGATAAGTAAAGCTCTATTTTAAATATCTGTAATATGTTTAAACATTTGTTAATATGTTTAAATATTTGAAAATCTTAGTAAGATAGATACTATACACTAAATCAAATTTGGCTTAATTTGACACTGGTTCAATGTCCACGAAAGCTAGAGTGTTAAAATCACAACTGTGATAAGCATACTTATGTCATTGTATCTCTGATAATGGATGTATCGATGTCCTCTTACACCGAGTTAGTTAAGATGGTTTCCCATTTAAAATAACTTAGCGCACGCAACTTGTGACGTCACTTCCCCTCAGAGTTGTCCCCCAACCGGAAGTTGGCATGCTGGCAATGACCCAGACAAAATTGATGACTTCCCGCCCTATCTTATAAGCGGGAGACATCACAGGGAGAGAGAGGTACAGCCTTCCCAGTGGGTTGGCTTGTTTGAGGTAGGGGTACGACACCTATTTACCCTCCACAACCTGCCCTAATCCTATTTTATGATAGGCCACATTTTGTAGTTGTATTTTTTGCTGCCTGTGGTCCAAGGTCTGGCCCCTCTGTTGGGCGACTCAGAAATATCTCGCTAACAAGATACATATATTAACGCACACCTATCGTTCAGGTTTATCATTACCTTTGGACTGTTGTATATAAAGAAATGAAAACAAATCATAAGATACTTAGTATTTTCGCCTTACATTAGTTGTCAATGTGTATATCAATATATTGCCCTGGTTAACACGGCATTTTTGCCAGGTTGAAACCATAATCGATGTCACTGCAGACAATATTGAACTAAGCCAATACAACTCACAACCCCCGACCTTTGCATCTTTCTACCTGGTTATGGATTTTTTTTCTTGTAACAAGGTTAGCCCCTTTTTGATGTTCACTGTCTATATATATATATATATATATATATATATATATATATATATATATATATATATATATATATATATATATATATATATATATATATATATAGAAAGAGATTGTATCAGATATGGGGTTTTTACCAATCTCAGACCTGTCTTGTGGGGCATTGACGTACTGTGAGGCATATAAAATACCCCACTCTTCATAGTGCAGCTGCTTAGTCACAGTTACATAAGTAACCTGTACAAGGCCTTTTTGAACAAACATGTCTGAGAAGCATATTTATACAACCAGGCCATAACTATATAAATTACTGCCATCTAGTGTCACAGGTAGTAATAAGTGCCCTGGTGGTGGATAATGGCATTAGTGCCATTGATATGAATGTTATATTTGTGGGGTATGTAAAATAATTTCATTATTAACACCAGATGGCACTCTCCTGTTACACACATTAAGGTATGAGATGGTATCCCATAATGAGGTCTGACAAAGAAACTTCCAGTACCTCATATCTGTACCAGCTTCTAAATATATATATATATATATATATATATATATATATATATATATATATACTCACTTGTTCGTACTTATATTTTTACCCTACCAAACATATAATAAATTAAATATGTCTCTATGCCATTTTATAGGAACCATCTCATGTGATTGAAAAACACCAGGTGACAGCATTATCCTATTCCGTATTTCCACTATTCGTGGTCAGAGAGCTGTTCAGTAAATGGTTCATGCTACCACAATGAATAGAGTAAATCAAATGGAGTCAAATTTAACAAGTTAATTTCCTATTAAAGCTTAGCGTCAGCAGAACAATTACCTTGAGGTCAATTATCTTTATTATAAAGGTTAGAATTGCATAACTAAAACTTAAATCCGGACTTATGAATACAAACACTCGCTTTGCAAATAATATGTGTATAGTGAAATGGTATTATATCGATAAGATCATAATCCTTCAATCAGGCAGAAGAATGTTGCTAAGACCTCACCAAGGGTAGGAAAAATGCTCATTCCTAGCAAGATGTTGAAGGTATACTTTTGCATTGAAAGCAAGCTTTTGGGGAACAAGCATCTTATATAACTGTAGTGGAAGGGACCGCGGGAAGTCGAAAACAAAAATTTTGTTTCACTGATCTAATATTGTACTTAATAATTGCTAAGTGAATGCCATTGGGACAAATTAAATAACTTCAGTGCTATTATAAATGCATTCTTATATAACTGAGTTAGAAATGCTTACCTTCAAAGCCCCGATGAATGCGTAACCTTTGGTCCCCCCGCCTGACATAACTACATTCTCATAAGGATAACTGAGCTTCTTCCAATCTCCTGGTAAAATCCCAGTGTGATCTGACAATAGACGGGACATGTTGGTTTGTGAACCATCTCCTACTTCTGAACAAAAGTCTGATTGATGACTTCCAACACTTCTCACATCAGAATCATCAAGATCATGTGACTCTTTAACTTCTTTATCAATCTCATTTTCCTTATTATTATTCCTATCTTCATCTATCATATTGGAATTCACAACAGTTCCAAAGAAGCCACCTTCTTTAGAAAGATAATTTAAGTTATCCGATGATGGCAAAACGTCTATCTTTGCCTCGTTTCCTTTATTTTCGGTATCTTCTTTTTCCAAAAGAGATGTTTCATAATTGCTCTCTTTTTCCATAATTGCTTCCTTAACATTCTTAGTAAAACCTGCATCATGAGGTGAGTCTTGAGCTGTTATAGCGCCAGCCGGGTTGACTTCTTCTGTTGTTCTGGTTCTACTTAATGGTTCAGTATGCTGTCCATCCTTCACGTTAACATGTCTTCCTTGTGTATGCTTTGATAAGTCTTCCGCAAATCTATGGCAAGCAGCGGTAATCTCAAAGGTGCTTTTATGGCGAAATAGATTTCTTGTAAAAATAGAATTTCTGATTTTCAATGGGGAAGTTCGCCGGAATTTGGTGCTACTTAGCGGGGGAGATGGCCAAATGATTCCATGTACCTCGAACCCAATCTCCTCCGTCTTTTTTGCTAGTTTGTTTCCCATGTTTAACACCACATGTAGTATCCACCATAACTCGTTAACATGGTTAAAGACAAGTAGGCATAGCAAGATGCATCAAGTAGTTGTCAATGCGATTAGCGGCTTGTTATTAACCGTACACATCACACCAGCAAGCTGTTGTTGTCTGGCTGAGAACAAATTACGAAGATTGGTGCACTAAACGGCAAGCAAGCTTCGCTATATTGTATTCACTGCATTGAATGCCACAAATTATTGATGAGGTTGACTTCGATCAGTTTGTTGCACTCGGTACTCTTAACACCAGTCACCTTGCTGTATTCCCCCCTCTCCCGCCCTCTCTCCTCGCACCACAACACCGGTGCAGGGCTGAGTGGAAATCTATCTCACACCTTTGTGCAACTGCTTTTATTGATATAAATCCACTCTTCCCTGTGAGATTATAGCAGTTATTGACAGCGAATCTATGTGTATATCACTGTATGCGCTGATGTATTTATTAGAAACTGTTATATGTTGCTTGTTACATGTATATTTAAGGCAGCTAACTGTGGTCTCCAGGTAGGCGCTGATCATTGGGCGTCTTCTCGCCATTATGACCCGGCTGTGTTGGGTCAAGTTTGTGTTCTCATAATTTTATTTATCATGTATTGATTACTTGACTTTAATAGTGCTTTATAGGCAATAACCAATGGTGCAATTTTATGTCACTTCATATAAGAAATATAGGATTGGTATGGATGTAAAATCTGTATAAACGCGCAGCATGATAATAAATTACTATTTTTCAAAGTGGATAATATTGATCTAACAAGCCCATGTAATGTTTATGGGAACTATTAATGATTTACAACACATCCAGGCATGTTTAATGCGATTGGTGCTTAACTGTATAATCGGACAATATATTTGCTCTATTTTTAATTAAGTCAAAGAAGGATTTAGAAGCATTGTGTTTTTCAAGATATCCTGACAAATCCCGCAAGCAAAGTCACCTATGCCTTGTCTGTTTGCATCATCATGGAGCGACCATTTTATCATCCAGGGTAGGGTCTTCTTAACATACTTAAAGGAAAAAGAAAAATCTTATTGATCATTTATGTGTCTCTTCTGGCCCTTACGGGAATGACCAAGTACAACGACAATTTGGCGACATATAGTTACTTAGAGAGAAGAATATCACAATATTCTGAAACTAATATATATATAAATAATTATATTACAGCCACGTCATATGCATCATGAAAATCTCAATATTACAACATTTCCAGTGACCTTTGAGGTCAATGTGTGTCGGTTTATAGCAAGAGGTCAGCTCAGTCATGACATGAGGTCAACTTGTGATGTGTGGTGAACTCATGGCGTGAGTCCGGTACAATCAATTATCCCTTCCCTCTTCATTTATCCCCTTCTCCTACAATGAATTCGTTGGTCCACAATCATTCCTTCCCCCTTTTTTACTCACTTCCTTTACAATTATTCCCCTCGGATCCCTAGTTATGGACGGATTTTGGAGCAATGCTCCACCGGAGGGCAATGCGGTGATTGCGTGTGCTGCAAGTTTGTAAATCAACGGCAGAACAATTCGTTGTGATTTTCCAGTATCAGACTGAATTTATTGAGCAGACAGGGGTTTATAAAGGAACCACTAGTGGACAGTGTGATTTGGAGTATTATGAACTATCAGATGTTGTTTGCATGTTTACATTGGAAGTTTACATAGTATCACACCGTCGCCCTCTGGTGGAGTTTGACATAGGATATGGGAGTTGACCAAACATATATTGTGTAAATTTCAAAGCCCAGAAGTAACCCTGCATGTCCCCCCTCCCCAAGATCACCTACCTAGGTATGCCAGGGAGTGGTGATTGATCAACACTAATTAAATCTAAACCTTGAAACATTAAGGTCTGAGAGGTGCACTGCGGAGTGGGCCTTAATGCCACCTGGTGTTAAAAATTTGTCACACATGGGGGTACTTTGTCCACATGCAGGCTTGGTCACATTATTGTAATTAAGACTCTTTTCAAGATTCCAAATCTGATTAGCTTTTTTTATGCATTTGTAGTCAAATAATATCCCAATATGCAGATTTCATCTTTGTTTTTGTGTACTTTTCAATGTGTATCTTTGTTTTCAGAAAAAAAAACAATTCAATTCTATATGTTCTGGTTTACATATCACTCAAATCTGAGAGCAAATATTATATATAAATATAATAAATATATATTACATATACATTAGCTCAAACAAAACTCCAGTATGAAGATTTGATATTTGCTTTATGTATGAAGTCATTAACTTTTTTATTTTCTTCATTTGCAAGAAAAATAAGAACAAAAAATTCAATTCTACAAGGTCTGACAGGTATACTGCTTAAATAAAGATTTCACCTTCAGCATGAAAATAGTAGTTATCCCAACTGGGACTTAAGCATGGGAGACAGATTGCCTAACTCAAAGTAACTCTGAGAAAAAGAGCTATTTTCTTTTAGTGGAGTAGCCATTTTCTGGCAGAGTAATCAGTCGGGATCAGTACAAAGATTGCTGCTTTACTTTTGATTAAACTAACAAAGAAAATTGTTCAAAAAAGTTACCTGATGAAATCTTATACAACCTAGGACAACTTAACATTTAGTTGTGAAGGATGTTAGCATGTTTATCATATTTATTATAACACAATAAAGACTGGAGGAATACTGATCTGGGTTGGCAAAATGTATTTGTCTGGTAGACACCGTCAGGGGTTTTTAATATTTGGGACAAGATTTGATTTGTGTGCTGTAAGAATCCCTAAAATATTGAACAATCTAAGCAATGTGAATAAAGAACATTCCAAATTAAAAAATAATTAAAACAAATATTATTGGATTATGTGAAATTAGATTTTCATTGAGATAGCAATCAACAATATGTTTATATACAAGCTGTCCCTTGCTGTGGGCATGACAGCTGTAGAGGTTTAAGGACAATTTCCTGATGTTGACAGCCAAGATTGAATGTTGCATTCAAATAGATTATTTCAAAATAATAAATTGCTTTTTTAAATTGTATTCTACTCATATTTAAGGCAAAGTTAGACAAATTATTCAAGGACTTGGATAGTTCATAGATAGGCAATCAGACCCCAGTCCCACTGGGAGCCCTGTAATTATTGATCTAAAAGAAATATCCTCACTACATGTCATACAAAATAGCTGATCATTAAATGCTGGATGAAATTTATGCCAGATTCTGATGGATAAATATTGATGATCACAAAAAAGAAGAAGATGACAACAATAGTTCTTGGTGATTCTGAATCAGATTCATCTGGTGTCTCATTCCAGTCATTTACACCTATAAGTAGGTCTTGCAGTTATTATAAAGTCATTAAAACATAATTCACAAATTTCAGGTAAGTTTGCCTCCATACTTGAGGTAACCCTTAAGCATGTTTTTAACTGAAGGAAATAAATGTCTTATTCCACACCAGTCCTCTGCCTTCCCTTGTTCATTCTGGTCACCATTTCATATGGATAAGGGATCTCTATAGCTGAAGCATCATTCAGTGCTGACATCTGGTGTTCAGATAACTTCCAGCCAGACGACGCACCAAGGTTGTCCTCCAGTTGGCCTAGAGTCTTCACACCTATAACTACAGAGGGCACTGTGCCCTGCTGTAGCAACCAGCGCAGCGCCACCTGGGCGACTGACTTCCCTACAATTATATTCAATAAAGTGTGTTTAAAATACCATTTGCATTGACAGTAGAAATAGGTCCATATATAACATGTATTCACTGATAAGAGCTCTCAATAATTATCTTTTTCAAGGAGAGAACTTATATGTGCAGTTGAAAAATATGTTATCAATATTTGATGTTTATACTGAAAAAGTTTAATCGAAATAATGACCATGTTCTTGACCAATGTCTTTGAGAAGGTCAAGCATTTTCCATGTCTTGTCATTGTTGAACTGTTCATAGTATGGGTGGCTCTGGTTGCGCTGACTGGCCATGGCTTCCTGAGACACCCAGCCAACCCTGCTGTCTACAGGGAGCTCTGTCTGACCACACCTGATCTTTCCACTTAACCACCCTCTACAATAAAGAACCCCAAAATATTGACTCAATTTGAAACACAATTATTTTTATTTGGATCATTTGTTGTACAGCAAATGTTATGTGAAATCAGACAGAAGTCTGCTGACAGGACACAATGCACCACCCTGTATGGAAGATTTGTTTTTATTTTTTTTATAAAAACATGGAAACATGGAAAGAAAACTTCTCTCTGATAGATTCCCATCATAATGTTGTGTTTGAAAATTAAATCATGGGCATTAGCATGGCAGAGAAGCTTTTGCAACTGAATCTTTTCACTTCCCTGCCGCTGCACCACTTTTAGTGATTAAGAATTCCTCATTAATTGAAATGACCGATCCATATTTACCCTTTGAGGGGACTCCATGGCAGGACTCCTATGCCTTCATTTTTGCATACATCTATCACCTCATATTCTGTGTGACGACAAAGCAAGCTCCATTGTTGCTTTAATGGAAATATAGTTACTCTGTTAAACAGAGGCAATCTATCCTCTACCTACATTGGTAAAGGATTGGCTACCTCTGATCAGCAGAGTATATAGTGGGTATAAAGAAATAATATTGTGATTTAATTTAAAATATAAAAAATATATGTATTACACAAAGTAGTCATCTAAAAAGCAAAGTATATATTGAGAGCAAACACATAATATCGGGATTTATTTTAAAGCCAACAAAATGTATGTAATACAGAAAGCAGTGATACCTGCAGAGATGTGATTGGAGCCCAGCCATGGTGCTTGGTGAGGTCAGCCATCTTCTGCAGCTGCCAGCCTGTCACATTGCTGACTCCGAGGTACCGCACCTTACCTTGCTCTACAAGCTGATTAAGGGTACTAAGGGTCTCTTCTATTGGAACACCATCATCCCAGCAATGTATCTGTAAATAACCAACCATTTAATTTGTTTTTTTAATATTTTAACTATTTTATTTTACCAAAATAAATGTCTTGGAAGTAATTGTAATTTTTGAAATCATATTTTACGTGCATGCTCAAAAACACTGTATTATTCCATATTTTATATAAAAAACAACAAAAAAGGTTTTCATTTCAACACTTCTAAACAAATTTAAAGGAGAGAATTTCATGATCTTTTTGGACAAAACTTGTATCTATGGAAATATGATCAAATAAAATATAATAAAGAGGGATTGGAAATGAATGAAATGATGAATATATTATATATATTGCCAACCTGGTATAAGTCTATGTAGCTTGTCTGAAGTCTTTTGAGGCTTTCCTCCACAGCAGACAGAATGTGGTTTCTACTTAGCCCGGATTTGTTGATATTCTCCTCATCCCAGCCATGAAAAACCTTTGTAGCTATGATAAATCTGTTTCTGTTCTGTCTTCAACACACAAACAAAACTTAATAATTAAGAGTACTGTGGGACAGAATTATCGTATAGTGTTTATCATTCTTGTTTAAAATTTCTTCTAGTTTCAGGAGTATAATTGAGACATACATGTATATTTAATTGGGTATATGTTTTCATTGATCATTAATATACAAATGATAATTTATAAATTGTTCTGAACTGAATTCTTCTTGCATACAATGTGAAAGGTTTTTAAAGGTATTCAATATTTGTGTATTAAATAAAAGTACTTCTTTAACCAATTTCCAAGGATTTCTTCTGATTTTCCTCTCTGGTAGATGTCAGCTGTGTCAATGAAGTTTCCTCCCATTTCAGCAAACCTGTCCAAAATCTGATGTGCTTCAGCCTCACTACATTGAGGTGGACCTCCCTGAATAACACAAATTAAACTAAGCCTTAATAAAATCAGGCCAATTTTTATATTGGATATCAGTACATGAGTAATCACTACCAAACTTCTCAGAACATGTCAAATCCCAGCTCAAGGTCATCCAATATCCTTGTAAACCCCTCTGTAGCTGTATTTTTTTTCAAATAGAGTACTCACCATCAAAATTTAGTCCAATATTTTCTGAGGCCTACAATTTATCATTTTTAAAATCCCAGCATCAATGAATAAAGAAAATAACAAAGGGTGGCAACAGACATGGCGACAGCAAACACATTGTGAACAGAGCAAGAACACAAACACAGTTCTAGTTCCAGTAAAAATTGCCCAGCTCCAACTTGTAATTTTCAATGGGAAAAAATAATAAATTCAAATATATAAATATAATCTGGTTTCCAGTTACCAAAGATCACAGGATCTCCCAACATCATGTACATAGTTATCATTTACATATTCCTGGTGATCCAATTTCATCTAGCCCAGATACCTGATATTCACCTAAGAAGGAAAATCACCAGTCTCCACCTGTCTAAAACGAGGGATGGTTGATAACAGAAGTTTGCATAACTTATTACACATGTATATTATATAATGTATTAATGATGTCATCAGAAAGGGGGCGTGGCACTACTTAATTTGTGATCTGGGGAAAAACATTTAATGCATGTGGTTTTATACTGTGTCAATGGCTGACAGGAGTTTGTTTTTTTGTTGTTTTTGTTGTTGTTTTTTTTAACGTATGAATAAAGATGTGTTGAAGTCGGGCTGCAATCTGAATTGGTTTAACCATGGAGTAATTAGGCTCGATTTGGCTCGTCCCATATCCCAAGTACTCTGAGGATTGAGACAGAGTCCAGTTTGTGGCACAGCTGACAAATGACGCTTCATTTGCTGAGGATGCAACCTACCGGGTTCTCGCCAAATGTCATTGTCCCGAGACAAAGGTTTGACACCTTAATGCCAGAACTTCCCAGGAACCGGTATCCCAGCTTGCAAGCCATCTTCAAAACACTGATGAGAAGAGTTAGTTTGAAGGCGAAAACGCTGTTTAAACCAGTTAGTTTGAAGGTGACTGGAAGGCATATAAACTCAGAACTCCGAATTATTTGGCCAAAACAATCAATATAAAGAAGGACACAACTAAGAATAGACAATCGTGAAAACAGAGACATATAAATATCTCTTGTGAAAATAGAGATTACATAATAAAATAGAATAACAATTTAGATGGTAGCACTACCCTGGTGATATTAACGTTTTAAATTTACTGTTAGGCCCTCTGGTGTTTGATGCATGTGACCAGTATTGTGTTCTGGGTATGCTCAGAGTTTGAAGTTCAAACAATGAGGTTTTCAAGCACCTATTCATTGCATAAGATAAATGCTTATACCTTAAACTTTGCGATCAAGTGTTATT
Organism: Amphiduros pacificus; assembly: GCA_949316495.1. Taxonomy (NCBI): domain Eukaryota; kingdom Metazoa; phylum Annelida; class Polychaeta; order Phyllodocida; family Hesionidae; genus Amphiduros; species Amphiduros pacificus. The sequence goes on from OX439003.1 coordinate 21,940,176, forward strand.
ACCATGGACTAAATAGAAATACCTGCTTCGTAAAATTTTGCTTACAATGGAGCATCCTCAGATTGGGGAAATACAGATGCCTAGCAACCTCACAGACCACAATAGAGGTCACATGCTATCTATATTTAAATAGGTCACATTTAAAAATATGTTTTAGGTTTTCTACTTATGTTAACGTTTTTGTCTACCAAGTTTATTATGTACTATATCATGTATGTTAGTGAGCCAATATTTTTTTTTTCACCCATCATGTTCAGATCACATAGAGATATATATCATAGAGTAATGATGATTTCTTGTATGTAGTAGTTTTCTAAGCCAATTTTAAGTTTTTCAAAACAAAATTGGGAACAAAATTTGTCATAATCTGTGTTTTATAATGTGCACCTGGGGTTTGGTACAATGATCAGCTAACGCTCGTCAATTTCACGCATTTTGGTCTTTGTCAATTGTTATATTTTCAAACAGAACATGTACATGCACAGTTAATTATATGTGTGCTATATTGGGATATGTCCCTCAGTAACACTTCACATTACTTAATCTTATCAGGCAATGTTTCCGTCTCCGTACACCTGGATTGAGATGTGAGTGAGGTCTGGGCTTTATCTCCGTTATTTAAATGGATGAGCTGCTGACAGAGGAATACGTACTCGATCCAAGTGTAGCATGTGCAGAGAAATAACTCTGTAACAACTCTCCGAGAAGGTCATTTAACCCTAGAGACCCTCACTGATCCATCACTGTGCACTCAGTCAAAGGTTTTATCTGATGATTTAATTATTAAATATTTCCATTAACTCGGATAGAGGAGACAAGCATGGTAAGTAACTGTGAGCTTCCTCCACTCAAAATTTAAGTGGATGGAGACAGTCCTATCTTAAATCATAAAACGATGATTGTATTTTGTTTCTTGATATCTGCGCAATGACATGGCTATATTAGCAATGGAATTTGCTTAATGACAAATATAGTTTTTTATGAAAGGTGCATAACAATTGTGAAACGATTCGGGCAAGTTTAAGTATTATGGCTTGTATTTTCCCTTATAAACCATTTTTATACTGTGATTGTTTGAGAGATGAAGAATTTATTTTTTTATGATTTTCTTTCATGTTGAGCATATCTTTCTTCATCTTAGACATCATCTGATGATGTGTCTGTGACATAATTAGACATATCTATCTGTCCCTGACCGTGTCACTTGATGATGTGTCTGTGACGTCATTAAGAAAACCTATCTGTCCCTGACCTTGTCTCTCCTGACGATGTGTCTGTGACATTATTAGGAAAACCTATCTGTCCCTGACCGTGTCTCCTTATGATGTCTCTCCTAATGAAGTCACAAGTAATATATGATGGAAAACCTTCCAATAATATTGGAGTTTTAATTATTTGATTTTGATTTATTATTATGTATACAATTTCCCATATGAGCTGAGGCCCCTGCCTAAAGGGTTAACCCGTTGTCCTTGTAAATCTGTGACCGGGTGGGTTGTCATGTCAAGGACCTGCTACATGACAATTCAGTGAGGCAGGCAGCACTATATCTGCTACAAGTAGGTCTCATCACAAAATGACTGAAAGAATGTTGAAAGTGATGTAAAACCCAAAACAAACAAACAAACAAACAAACAAACAAAATTATTCTGTACCCTGACCTGTTCAAACTAACCTCTTCATGCTTTTGTTATTCCTTGTGATTATATTTACCATATTAAGTGATCGACCGAGGGTAATATACAGGTTTGATATGCGACCACCCAGGACCATAACGTGATCACTTTGGCCTGGTATGGACAGCATGACCTATGATTATTTGGACCATATATGTCCATATAACCCTTGTGTCCATATATGTTCCCATCGGCCAGCCATTGGTTGTAGGAGGCGTTTGATGTCTTCCATTTAGTTTCCCATTTTATGACCACATCTAAATAACTAAATCTGAGTAAAATCGTACATGGGCAATAGTTTTATATAGTAATAAAGCTTATTATTATTAATAAAAACAACTTTTATTATAAGTACATCACATATAATTATTATCATGGCATCATTTTGAGTATTAGACATTAATGGAAGGCTTATTAGTGACGCGTTGAGGCAAGACTATTGATCATGAATACTGTAAATCGTGAGATATGTGTTCTGTAAAAGTCTAAAAGACAAACAATGTCAAAACTACAAATAACGTCACATATGGCGGAAGCAAAGAATTCTCCATCAGATTTCCAGAATTACAAAATTCACTGGAACATTCACATGTAACGATGAGAGATGTCTCTGATATCTTTGTTTTAACACATTTGTATGGCTCTGAGTCGTCTTGATGGACACATCCACGAAACACGGACATTAATGTTTTCCCAGCATTGTTGCCCTGGAGAAAGGTAACATCCACCCCGGTATCATCTGAAAGCAAAGGGCACTGCAATGATTCAGTATTTTTGACATTCTCACATATTTGGCTTGACTATTTCTATCTCTTATGAACCGGTTTTATGCTATGGGGGTCCATACAGGGTCTATGATGATCCTGATATGGCCGGAAAAAATATAATTTTGAAAAAAAATCTAAAATAGGTATTTAACTTGCCCCACTTTTATTTTAAATACATAAATACATATATCCTACAATATCCTACAAAAACCTGCTCATAAGTGCAGTAAATCTTACAGGTATGTTTCTTTTGACTGTCTTTATTGTCAGGCACCTGCCACTCCTCAATCTTAGTACACCTTGAGCATTGTCTAGCTGACCAGTAATCCTGGGTGTTGGATGTATTGACCAATTCGTCCCCATTAACACACCTTTCCAAAATAAGAGGCCGCTCTGCTGACCAATGACAACTGAAACACCGAACCACACAAAAACCTGCAAATATAAATAACACAGCTATTGATGTCAAACGTCACTATGATAGCTCTTATATTATTGGTAGGGATAGGGATAGCATCAGCACAACTATAATGAAAATAATGAACAATTTTGTTTACATCTTTTTGGATAGGTTGGCGATTGCAATAGGGCATGATACTTGCTCCCGATGTTAATAGAAAATTCACATTAAGTCCAGATTTTGAAAATTTGAAATTTGAATACAAGCCAAGTTGCCGATTCATTTTTGAGCCTAAATGAGATTATGCCACACTTTTTTACACCCGTTTATACATTTATGCACAAAGTTTGGATAAATCTGGATTTATGCGTGCGTGAAATGTGATTTCCTGTTGTCATGAGTGTGTGTATATGATATGCTTTCATGAGAACATATTTTGACTTCGGTCTGGCATCGATCATATGTCTGCCAACACAATACAATAATAGACGAAATAGGTCATCCCCAGTCACCATGATCATGTTTACATGGAAAAGATATTGGATTCAGGTTAAGCATTAATCACAGAATATGGTTAATTCAATTACGATTACCAAAATGCATGAGACAAGATTTGAATACAAATACCATTATATTGAATATATAGGAAATATTTTACCTTTCGAAATCAAAGTTATTATGAAAACAATGCATGTTATATGTAGCCAATGCATCTTGTGTGATCATCCATAGGTTTTCAATATCTAACAAAATAACAGACATCAAATATTGTCAATACACATTGAGTTTGAAATAAAAGGTAATGGCTTTTTAGTTTGTATGATATCTATATAACGATGAATTGTTTCTAACATATTCTTCAATACTTCGACTAAAAATATTCAATAATTATACATTTATTCCTGGATGAAAATTTATGCATCTCTGTTAGGGTTACGCAATTATTCAAACTGATTTCAAGATAATGATTATATAAATAATATCATGTTAATGTGTATATATTGAATGCTATTTTAACTCACCGTGCCATATCCGAGTGAGAGAGAGAGAGAGTTGCCTTCTGTGTTTTTACATTTATCATATAGCAGATCTTGTTTGATTCATTATGACCTTAGCATTGGATGCTGGTCATAGGATATGTAATACCAGCATAGAAACACATTGTCGACCACATACCGCATCTAATTGCCACATAAGGGCTGAGCGACTTGGCAATGGGTGAGTGACACACAATCTGTATTCATCAATCAGTATGATCGGTATCACTGACAAATACATGTACACATATTCAGCTTGAATAATCAATAACTTCGCACAAATTGTTTCCTTCACAAAATTAAAGTTGCCACACTAAGCTAAGAGTATAATGATATTATATACCATGTCATTTAAACCTTTTGTGCCCAGTTGAATACACACACTCACAATATGTGCATGAAGTCAATGAAACTGGTGGTACCAGCTGTTAATCTAGCCATAAACCTTAAACTATCAATGTCAACATTTGCAATATCATATTATCTCTCAATACCATCGTCATGTCTCAATATGCCTTTATCTAGTGTAGTCTTTGGAGGTACGCATTTGTGTTCTGCTTTTGTGTGCCAGTATTTTATGGCCAATTTCGGATGACATATTATGACTTATTGGGAAACAGCTATATTACAACAAAATTGGTTCATCATAATATTGCATGTCAACATGTCAATATATCAATCATGGTATTTGTTCTTTAAATAAAAGATTTACAAATATGTATCAATGCGTCTAGTACCGATAATAAACTAGTCAGATTCATAAAGCAATGAATGATTGATTATAATATAAAATATAACTTGCCAAAATATGAATAGGAAATATTACAATTTACATATATCGTAGCATTGATTAAAATAAGTGTCATTTGAGACAGAACATTTCGACGCCAGTGTCATACATGACTGAGATATTTCTGGAATACCAACTCACAGCAAGTTGACAATTGTTATTTAAATCAGTTGACCTTGCTATATATTGAGCTGATAGAGGTGTTAGTTAGACAAGTTAGTCTTGTTATGTAATGAATATTAACAAATATTTTAGACCATTTGCTTGTTCAAAAATGTCAAAATCAATCAATTTGCACGAACATTTGAACGGCCATTTCCTAACAATCTAACCTTATTTACTTTAATCACGCAATGAACTATATATGGTAATAGCATATAATACTAAACATAAACTAATTTGGTCCAGCCAAGTGTTTATTTACATAGTGGATCTTTGTTGAGGAAGCAGGCTGTCCCAGAAATAAAGGTGCCGGGATCAGGTGGGTTCATGGATTATGCCCCTCTGCAGTCGCTATCACAGGAGAATTATACTATACTCAGTACGAGCGTGTATATCCCAACACAGCGTACTATAATAATAATAATAATAACAATTTGTATAGCGCTTTATCAGACTAGGTCTGCTCAAAGCGCTTAAACATTAATGGAAATAAAGCAGGATATGATATTGTCTGAGGTTGATATGCAGGAATTGTAAACTTCTGTTACAGTTGTAATTTTGTATTTTGCAAAAGATTATAATAGCTGAACAAACACAGAATAAACACAAAATAAACACAAATATTTTGATAACTATAGAGCAATCTGAAATGTAAGATTTTAAAAAGATATGATAACATATTCCTAAACAAATGTTAATCCAAAAATCTAAACGTCATGTTGTATTTTTTTCAAAATATCTATACCATTTAAATCATTGAAAAGTCATAACACAGAAATTGATGTTACAAGAGAATATCCTGAACCAATATTCCATAGTTGAAAGTTCATTAAATCAACAGGATGAAATCTGATTGGTGTTCAGTGTATGATCTCGTATATGTGTGAAGTACATAACTGCACAAGTATGTGTGAAGTACATAACCGTACAAGTATGTGTGAAGTAAATAACCGTACAAGTATGTGTGAAGTACATAACCGTACAAGTATGTGTGAAGTACATAACCGTACAAGTATGTGTGAAGTACATAACCGTACAAGTATGTGTGAAGTACATAACCGTACAAGTATGTGTGAAGTACATAACCGTACAAGTATGTGTGAAGTACATAACCGCACAAGTATGTGTGAAGTACATAACCGTACAAGTATGTGTGAAGTAAATAACCGTACAAGTATGTGTGAAGTACATAACCGTACAAGTATGTGTGAAGTACATAACCGCACAAGTATGTGTGAAGTACAGGACCGGTGAATCACAGGTGAGGAACATTCATGGGGCATAAGGGCAAAACCATTCACGCCTTTTGTATTGCATTGGAAATTATATGTGATACCTGTCGCCAAGGTGGGGAAGCATTGAAACCAAGATGGTCGAATATTGGTCAAATATTGTATCAAAATCTCTTCAGGGTTTAATTAATTGATTTGTATGCAAATATCAATTAGAATTACTCAAGAGTGAAATCTAAATATACGGTCGATTCAAATGATATTGGTACGATTCATCCTACGAATACTAGGTCAATCAGTGTCACGGGGACTCAATGCCCATCTCTTTTCGAAGAAAGACAATGCATATTTGTCTTTGTATTGTTGCTTTGGTTTTGACAGAGTTTCGCTCCCCTCCTCAAAGTATGCACATGTAAAAGAATGATATCTTTGAATCTAGAGACTGGAGAAACATAAATTGTAGAAACTGCTTTTAAATGAAAGATTGTGAAATATACAGTATAATGCCTGTATGGGTTAGATAATTTAGTAGATGCTTAAACCTATGTTTGGAACCGGTGTGTACTTTAAAAAACATCAACCTGTAATTGAACAAAGTAGACTTATCTTCAAAGAAAACATGTTCTAATGATCTTTCGAAAGAAACGTAAACTCCCTTCTTTTCACGAACCTCCCAGTCTTTGATTTTTGTCATATGTTTTAGATGAGAGAGAAAATACAAAATGTTGGATACAGGAGACAAGGGGAACCTTGACAGACTCTAAGCCAATAAATCATTATTTATTCATGTTTCCTTATAATCTTCAACCAGCTTTATGTAAATATAAAGTCGAAACGCAATCCAAAGTAAAATATCTAACATGATGTGTTATCCAATAACAACAGTATTGCCGTACACCATCGAGCTTGTTTGTTATAGCAAAAGATAGGAAATTGAAGACAGGCATAATCGTCTTATTTATATGTGGATGCTTTGGTATGTTTGATTGTTTATAAAATATTCTCTCTGTGACGTACATGGAAACTAATCTTAAACCTATTATATATAAACGTCAGAAGTGATTGTAATTTTGTATGTCCATGTAAACATTGCACGATTACACACAGTTCGATATTCAATCAATGATAGTGTAACCTATGTTCATGAATATATATGACGAATAAATATACCGGAATAAGAAATGGCAAGGAGAGAGGTTTTGGAGGAAAATTGGAAGGAGTTAGTTCCCTAAAACACAAAGGTGTTTTCTTTCGTTTCTTGGTTTATAGCTTTCATGAAATGCCAGGGGTCAAGTTGACTTAGAGGGATATCAGGTATGTTTCTGATCAATGATATGTGGTCATGAGACTGTGAAACATGCAAGCTGTTTCAAATGCACCAAAGGACACCTGCCATGGAGGAATTATTGTGTTAGGATAATGGCGATGCCTAGTACAAGTTTATAATGATGTGGCTAATGTTCTTAAGGATGTTAGACCTGTACCAATAGACAAACGCTAATGAACAAATAGGCTCCCATAACCCAATCGTGGCCCAATCTAAAGGTGCCCCATTCCTTAATAAGTTTGTGTTTACACTAGACCACTGGCCAGTTGAACAAATTTGTTCAATGGATGAATTTAATATTGAGAGAAAACTTCTTTACTTTCGAATGAAACCAATTAACATATCTAGATTGGAAATTATTGGACTAAACGCTGCATTTTTGTTGTAATAATTGCTCAGCATTTTTATTTTGGAAATATGATAATATTAAGTATAGAAATGTAAACATGCGTAACATTGAACAATGACCAAGAGCAACTCGGCTTTTACAGTTTTATAATATAATATGTTAAATTTTAGATGTCATAATATATATAAACTTCTTTGTAAAACATATTCACACTTCTATATTTTTGTACCTTTCTTTTATCAAAATACCATGATTGTTCATGCATAATATCGGGACAAAATGATATGTTTCATTCTTTGCATACAGTCTTAATAATTCAGCATACATTAGTAACAGCTAAAGTCTTGAATGTGTATTGTTAAGAAATTGCAATTGGCTTTTTTTCCCCAAACTCTCAATTTTTTTATTTTGCTTTTCAAACAATTTTGAGGAAATTGTCATGAATAACAATAGACTGGACATTGTTATTCCTGGAACAAAGTGAAAAGCCTTACTCTGCATGGCGAGGTAGAGTTACATATTACCTCTGCCATTATTGCTTTGTACTTTAGGAATTCTTACCCGATTACATAATTCTCTCATCAGTCCCTGGCGAATAAGTGCGTCAAGATTGGACGCAATTCATGACTATCTGGCTGTGGACGATTACTTATGAGTCATATAAATATAAATATATATATATGTATATATAAAATGTATATAATGTATATAGGGAGGTAGTGAGAAAATTGAACGACTAGTATCACTACCAAAGCAATGTTATACCATTGATCATCAAATACTGTTTGATAGATTGGAAACAAGATGTAAGGTCAGTGGTCATGCTCTTGCTTGGATCATACTTAATGGACAGGAAGCAATGTGTCAAAGTGGGGTGTCACAGATCCTCGCTCAAACCCATTACGTATTGAGTCCCACAACGATCGGTCCTTGGTCCCATTCTTTTCACTATATATACATGTCCCCATTGGCTGACATTCTGGCTAAGGATGGGCTTAGTTACCATATTTACGCAGATGATACTGACATCACACCTGGCGAGTCATTAGTTGACCTTTGTATCACATTCGACTCAAAAATGGACATAAAGGCACAAATTAGGAAAATGTGTAAAAAGAGACATTACCACATTAGGAATTTGACAGCCATTAGCAATGTCTAGACGAGACGACTGCTGTAAAATTAACCCATGAATTTGTTACATCTACTCTAGACTATGGAAATGGTCTGCTTGCTGGTCTTCCAAGATCACATATTAAGAAGTTGCAATATCTGCAGAACTCTGCAGCATGTGTGGTAGGAAAGATCAGGAAATGTGATCATATATCAGAGAAATTGAAGGAATTACACTGGCTCCCCGTACACGCTAGAATTGACTTCAAAATTCTCCTTATGACCTGGAAGTCATAAATGGCAAGGCACCTCCTGACTTGCGTGAACTACTACTAGTGAAACAGAGTGATAGGTGTCTGAGATCTAACGATGGTATACGTAATTGCCTATCTGTTCCTTAGACCCGTCTGATAACAGTTGGTGATAGTGCCTTTTCTTCCATTAGCCCCAGACTATGTAATGACCTCCCTCCTGACATTAGGACTAGTTCTTCAGTTACTTCTTTTAAGAATAGACTGAAAACGCACCTTTTTAGAAAACATGTTCTGTGCTATGAACAGACTGGTCTGGTATCAGCGCTATATAAATTTTGTTATTATTATTTATTATTAATGCATGCAGAGAACGGAATTCAAGTCCGCATACCAGCATACAATCAACATTTAGTTCTGCCAATATATGTTTTTGAAAACCATCTCCTCCGAGACAATTTTCTTTTATATCTGAAACACTCTGCAACCACTAAAGGATCATATTGTGATAAACGCATCTTCATACACATCACTATTAATATATTATCATATTCTTATATGTTGTTATATCAACAGATGTGCATGTATATATTGTAGCACAATTGAAAACGCTTGTAAAACTTACCACACTTGCACAACTGACCACAACTATACATGTAAGGCGCGAATATTTTGTAAGTAATATCGTATTTGCTGGTGTGTCAACGGACCTTGCTTTGCTCTGCTGCACGTGGTCCACGGTTGCGGCGAGGCATTTTCATTGTTACGGAAGGTACATCACCAAGGAGCTGGCTTAACTAATATTTGAAGGACCACATTTCATTTCCAAGGCATTTTACTTAAACAAGAGAGGAAGGGACGCTCAAACTGTATAAAATTAAAAAATGAATGATTCAGTCAACAAGGAAGAAGTGCTGATGCCACCAAACACAGTATTTGCGAGTTATGTTAACGGTTATATCTGGCCCGCTGTCTGGGTTCTGGGAACAGTAGGTAATATATTTTCGTTTGCAGTATTTTCCCGCCGCAACATGAAAGGAACTGTCACTGCGTTTCTCTTTCGCCTCATGGCAATTTACGATCTGATTTCGGTGCAGGAGTTTTTTGTGCCTTTTTCGAAGTGGTTTGGTTTGGACCTTATGGCGTCCAATGTATGGATGTGTAGAATGTGGGTGTTTCTAAACAACACCTTCAGAATTGGTGCCGTCTGGATCTTGGTTCTGGTTGGTTTGGAGCGCCTTATCGGAGTTGCTTATCCGCATTTGGCTAAAGGTTTGTTCACTCATACCAGGGCTAAGGGTGGTGTCCTCATCATAACAATAATAGCTGCAATCATTAACTGCCCTCATCTCTGGGTACAAGGAATTGCAAGGTTCTGGGATCCTGCCTACAACAGGTTCGTTGATTTCTGTACTGGAATGAACGCCTCCGCCACGGGTCTGCTTGTCATTGCTGGGTTGCATATACTACTGTACTCTGTGGGTCCGTTCATGGCTTTGTTTGTCATCAATGTTCTCATCATCCAGTGTCTGCGGCGCACTATTACAGAGAGAAAAGCATCCCTATCAATTAGTGGAAATTCGCCATTGAAAATGTCCAATATGACGGCCATGTTGCTCACTGTGTCCATCACCTTCTTGGTGCTGACCTTTCCCTGCGGAGTCTACTGTGTGGCAAAGTTCACCAATCTTGCCAACTGGTATAATCTCTTTGCAGCCGGCTACACTTTGGCCACCCTCAATCATTCGGTTAATTTCCTGCTCTATTGCATAAGCGGCCACAGGTTCAGGAACGAGATACTGATAATGCTAAGATGTGCACGGCCAGACACGGGAAGAAAGACTGAGTCTCTGGGGACAGCCTGCAGTACTGTGTCATCGTCAAAGACAATTTAACTATAGAAACAAGACTTTGAATGAGTTCTAAATTTGTCGGCATACACATGAAAAGGTGCAGCTGATTTACACATGACATCAGAGTTTGATTGAGGTAATCAGTTGCTCTAGAATACATTTGTTTTCTTACTCACAACTAATATGATTAAAATATCAGTCTGTCCGATTCTCTTTCTATTTACCTGACTTGACCCCTTGCAAACTGTATAGGCTATACATTACAACACAATTAGGGTGGATTGTCATGTAAGAAATCATTAGATTTGGCTGAAATGGACTGTCTCAAAATCATTTTCATAATCAGTAAACATTAATTGACCTTATGATACTACAGCTTAAGCTCTGGATGAGGAAAGCAATCTCTATGAAACAGACCTGTAGATACTTTATTAAAGATGACGTAGTCTTGCACTTCAATTCGGTAAATTGACAAAACAAGGTTAGATAGAAGCCTGCGAATGGGACACGATGCCCTCTCCTATAGAATGATCAGGTATTTTCATTTAATTTTAAATATTATAAATAAAATATCATATTGCAATCAACACTCATTCTTACTTGTCTATTCCATGCGATTTTTTCTGTCTGCAATGAAGATAGGGCCACAGGCCATTACACAATTGCTTAGAGCGAAATTCCTCTGTGGTGCTCCAAAGATTGTGTCTTTGACTCCCGGTTGCGTCTGCATTGAGTTCAAGTCACAGTCTCTTGTTAGAGCTAAGGCCCGTGTCTGAAGGGTTAAGCTATTGTCCCTGTAGATCTGTTAATGGGTGGGTTGTCATTTCAAGGGACGTACGATATGACAATTCAGTAAGGCAGCACTAAATTTGCTACAAGTTGGTCTCCTCATGATATAACAGAACAATGATGAATGGGACGTGAAACCCTGTCAAACAAACAAACTGCAAAACAATGTAGATGTACATCCAATATGAACGTCATTTTAAAAACTAATACTCAACGGCAATGAACTGTATGTACCCAGTCTAGTCACCCAAAAAGAGAATAACAGATTTTAGTTAAGTGCAATGCAGGTTTGCTTCAGTGTCCATACATTTTACTGTAAAATTTACTGTATCAGCATTCATTAAACATTCTAGGTTTTGCACTTTTTCCATCTCATTAAAACTTGATTTGTGAATTCTAAAGAAATCAAAATACACTTTATGTATATTTGGGAAAATGGTAATGTAGTAAATGAATGAATGGTTTCTTTACGGCACATGGACACAATAACTTAAAGGTCATTCAGTGCCAAAACAGTAAAAACAGAAATGTCATTGACTAGAAACAAAATGTAGAAACAATATGTAGATAACACAAGAATTTATCAACAGCATTTATAATATCAATCAAATATAATAAATATGTATAATTTGTTTAAAAGACTTTATCAGTATGATGTTTTGCAGTTCTTGATAAATAAGTCGATGACTTAAACAAACAAATGCTCTGCCCTTAAAACTGATTATAAAGTCCTATGTGAGTTAAAAACATACTATCACAGAAGTATCTACAGTATCAAATAACGTATGTAAACCTTGCACATTAAAATATTGAGTTCGTAAAATATCAAAATCGATACACTCAATTAAAATATGTTTAATAGTCAAAGCCCTTTGACAACCAATACATTCAGGTTGATCTTCACCTTGAAGCAGATAACAGTGCGTCAAATGACTATGTCCTATTCTTATACGGGTTAAAACAGACTCTTCTCTTTGGTTAATTCTAACAGCACCTTTAGTTTTGCCTAGAACAGGTTTAATTTCATGTAATTCATTATAAATAGTTGCGTTCCAATGCAACTGCCATTTAGAACGTAAAAAAACAGTAATATATTTCTTAAACTCTGTATATGGAATAAGTAAATCTATTGGGCATTTGTCCAATGCTGCTTTGGCAGCTTGGTCAGCAGCCTCATTTCCATGGATTCCAATGTGACTGGGGATCAAATAAAAACGAATTTCTTTATTTTCATCTGTACAGAGTCTATGATACCGTTCGAGAATTTTGTACATAAACAGATTTTTCCAATCCTTTGCTTTCAATGCTTGTAAACAAGACTAAAAATCAGAAAAAAATAAAAATGTTTGATGTGGAGAGGTCTCCACATGATCCAAAGCAAGGTACAATGCATGTAGTTCTGCAGAAAAAATCGATGATTTATTTGGCAGACGTTCTGAATAAATATGATTGCCCATAACAGCAGCTGCAGCAGCCTTGTCATCATCAAATGATCCATCAGTGTAATTACACTGATATCCAGTGATTTAATTTCTTTATATCTATTTATATAAAGGGATGGATCTGTTGAGCATTTCTTTAATTCTGACATGGCTACATTAGTATTTAAAGTTGCATAGGTCCATGGAGGTGTTTCTGGATATTGAAATTTAGCTATTTGATTTGGAATGAATGAATGGTTGCTTAGAGGCACATCAACCACTAAGGTTATTTAGTGCCTAAAAGTGGTTAAAACATAAACGTTTATAAAATCAATATGATATGTAATTAATCTTAACAACACAAAATATCAACAAAATCCTTTCAATATATCAGTTATAGACATAACAAATTTGTATAAATAAATTCAATTTAAAAGACTTTAGATACCATCTTATGTTTTGTGGTTCTTGATAAATAGGCCAATGACCTAAGTAAACAAGAGCTCCACACTTAAAATTGGTTATAAAGTCCTATTTGGTTTAAAAACGATACTATCACAGAAGTATCTACAGTTACAAATAATGAATGTAAATCTTGCACATTAAAATATTGAGTCCTAATTATATCAAAATCGATACATTCAATTAAAACATGTTTGATAGTCAAAGCCCTTTGACATCCAATACACTGAGGCTGATCTTCGCCTTTAAGAAGATAGCAGTGAGTCAAATGACTATGTCCTATTCTTATACGTGTTAAAACAGACTCTTCTCTTTGGTTAATTCTACAAGCACTTTTGGTTTTGCCTAAAACAGGCTTAATTTCATGTAGTTTATCAAAAATAGCTTCCTTCCAGCGCAATTGCCATTTAGAGCATAAAAAAACAGTAATATATTACTTAAACTCTGTATAAGGTATAAGCATATTTATTGGGCGCTTATCCAATGCTGCTTTGGCAGCTTGGTCAGCAGCCGCATTTCCAAGGATTCCAATATGACTGGGAATCAAGTAAAAACGAATATCTTTATTTTCCTCAGTACAGAGTCTATGATGGCGCTCAAGGATTTTGTAAATAAAAGGATTTTTCCAATCCTTTGCTTTCAATGCTTGTAAACAAGACAAAGAATCAGAAAAAATTAAAAATGTCAGATGTGGAGAAGTCTCCACATGATCTAAAGCAAGGTATAAAGCATGAAGTTCTGCAGAATAAATAGACCATTTATTTGGCAGACGTTCTGAATAAATATGATTGCCCTTAACAGCAGCTGCAGCAGCCTTGTCATCATCAAATGATCCATCAGTGTATATACACTGATATCCAGTGATTTAATATCCAGTGAAAATAGATTTTATTTCTTTATATCTATTTATATAAAGGGATGGATCGGTTGAGTATTTCTTTAATTCTGACATGGCTACATTAATATTTAAAGTTTCGTAGGTCCATGGAGGTGTTTCTGGATATTGAAATTTAGCTATTTGATTTGGATTTAAATTCAAAGATTGTAAAGATTCTTTGATGCGAATGCCAAAAGTTGGTATTGTATTAGGTTTACTTTCAAAAAGGTCAACATAATTTGGATTAAATATAGTATCATGGGCAGGATTGTCTGGACAAGCTGCAATTTTTGCAGCATACTGAAGGGCAAGCTTTTCTCTTCTTAAATCAAGAGGCAGCTCATCTGCCTCAACTGCCAAGCTATCTGCAGGCGATGTACGAAATGCACCAAGGCAAAGTCGTAAACCTTGATTTTGTATAGGATCAAGCATTTTAATATAAGATGGACTTGCTGATCCATATACCATACACCCATAATCAAGCTTAGAACGTACCAATGCTCTATACAATTGTAATAAAATATTACGGTCCCCTCCCCAATCAGTATGGGCAAGACCCCGTAATAAAGCTAATGCCTTCTGGCATTTCTTCTTAACGTATTTAATGTGGGGAATAAAAGATAATTTTCTGTCAAAAATAAGTCCAAGAAACTTGGTATTTCGACAACAGGTATCCGAGTTTGGCCTAAATAAAGATTAGGATCTGGGTGAACCTTCCATTTTTTACAAAAGTGCATACACATAGTTTTCTTTAAAGAAAATTTAAATCTGTTATGATCAGCCTATTCTTGTAATCTATTTAAGTGTTGTTGGAGCTGTCGTTCTATTGTATGCATGCTTGTGGACCTGTAGCTTAAGTTGAAATCATCAACAAAAAGTGAGCAATCTGCTCCAGGCCTCATACAATCAACAATGCTGTTAATTTTAATAATAAAAAGGGCGACTGATAATATACTTCCCTGTGGAACACCCATTTCCTGATCAAAAACATCAGAAAGTGATGAACCAACTCAGACCCTGAATTGTCTATTTGACAAAAAATTTTGAATAAAAGGGGGTAAACGACCCCTTAATCCCATATCATATAAATAGCTCATTATTCCAAATTCCATGTAGTATTGTACGCTTTCTCTAAATCAAAGAAAATGCTAACCACATGCTCACCTTTTAAAAAACCCTCTCTTATAAATGTCTCTAAACGTACCAGGTGGTCAATGGTACTTAGAGTTTTTCTAAAGCCACTCTGTGCAACAGAAATATAAGCTGCAGTTTCTAAAAACCAAACTAAACGCTCGTTAATCATTCGTTCCATTGTCTTACAAATACAACTTGTTAAAGCAATGGGACGATAATTATTTGAATCTGATGAGTCTTTGCCAGGTTTGGGAATGGGAATGATAGTGGCTTCCCTCCATGAAGGAGGAAAATCACCACTTTCCCAAATTTTATTAAAAATATCCAAAAGATGCCCAAGTGATTGGTCAGGGAGGTGTTTAAGGATTTGGTAGTGAATTTGATCAGGTCCAGGAGCAGTATCATGAGATTTATCCAAAGCAAGTTTCAAATCTTCTATTGTAAATGATTTATTATATTTTCCCAAGTTATGGGATATAAAATTTAGTTGGTTTCTTTCTTTTCTATTTTTTATTTGTTGAAATTTGGCAGAATAATTATTGGATGCGGAATTCTTGGAAATAGTTTGACCTATTGTGTTACCTATTTCAGTGGGATTTGTAATTAATTGGCCATTATGATTTAGATGTTTGATCCTTGCTCCACCTCCCTTCCCAGTAATTTTACGCACCATATCCCAGCATTTTGTAATTGGTGAACGTGTATTTAATTTAGAAACGTAATCTTTCCAACTTTTTCTTTTGCTTATTTTAACAATATAACGGGCTTTAGCTCTTTTTATACGAAATTGGTGCAAATTATATTGAGTTGGCTGTCGATTTAATTTTTTTAAGCTTTTTTCCGCTCCTTGACAGCTCTTTTGCACTCATCATTAAACAAGGGTTTTTCTTAATTTTGGAATTTGACTTTGATTTGGGAATACACCCATCAGCAATATCATAAAATGTGTCTGTAAAAACTTGAAGAGGATCATCTACATTGTTTAAAGTTTCTGGAGTTATTCTATTAAAACAGGATGTTTGAAATTTTGCCCAATCGGCTTTATGAATCGGCTTGATGGATTCGTTCATCTGGTGGAGGAAAATGGTTACTTAGAATAATGGGGTAATGATCACTAACCCATTGATCTTCCTCTACTTCCCAGGAATAATCTAAATATAAATTTGGAGTGCACATGGAGAGATCTATTGATGTTAAAGAGCCTGTAGCAGGGTGTAAATATGTCGGAGAATCGTCATTCCAAAGGCACAAACTACTATTATTTAAAAAATCTTCTATTATACGTCCTTTGGCATCAATATTTCTGCCACCCCAAAGATAGTTGTGTGCATTAAAGTCACCAACCAACATATATGGCTATGGCAGCTGGGTTACCAAATTATTTAAATCTGTAATATTAACTGGCTCACTAGGTGGTAGATATATTGAACATATAGTTAATGTATTGTGCAGGGTAACCGTGACTGCAGAAGCTTGTAAATTAGTATTTAAAGTTATTTTACTCTGGGGTATACAGGATTTAAAAAAAATAGAATCTCTGCCATGTGCTCGGTCCATTGCATCTATTGAACCAACTTTATTATAAGGTACATATCCCTTAAATGTTGTTGACTTATCTTTAAAATTAGTTTCTTGTAAACAAATAACAGATGCATGATATTTTTGGGCTAATAACTCCAGTTCTTGCCTGTTTGCCTCAAATCCTCTACAATTCCATTGTATGATATTGTTACCCATGGTTGTGAGTATCCGTCGTTGAGGGACGTGGACGGGGGATCGATACTCTACTCTTACTCTACTTTACTCGCTGGCTGTGAGGCGGGGCAAGGAACCTAACAACCCTATCTACCCATATGAGATGTGAGGTAAAAAGGACTGCAGACACAGGATATACGCTGCACAATAGTTACCTTTATTCGGTGCTATGAATCCTTGTCTGGCTAGGCCGGCATGGCAATGAGCGAGGCATATGAACTACCCAAATGCATGATACTTATAGAGTCCTGAGAATACATAAAACACCCAAGTCTTTGCGGTCACGATGCTGAGAGTCGTGGATCTTTCGAGGCAAGTGGACGCTGGAACTCTGCCCTCCGGTCTCCGCCGTCCAATAGTTGCGGGCCCTTTTAAAGGATAGTTGAGCATCATGTGTGTGGGGTTTGCCTGCATGGCTTCCTTTTGTGACACTGAGTTTCACATGGACTCATCTTGCCTGCGTGGCTTCCTTTTGCGACACGGGGTTTCACATGGACTCATCTTGCCTGCGTGGCTTCCTTTTGCGACACGGGGTTTCACATGGGCTCGTCTGCCTGCACGTGATCTCTTATGCCCGGTGAGTCATCTCCAGGTCCGGTGGTTAAGGCGATGCATCAACCTGCACTTGTTGACTTCACGCGGCACACAATATCTATGCATAATGTTCTGCCAGAGACCGTGATTGTCCATGATTGTCTATATATATTCTTAAGAGTCTCTGCATGACGTGTACTCCCCTTAAGAGAAATCAAGCACTTTCTCAACCAACATTCGGCCATTTTGATTTCTGTTATGAGTGAACTCATTGAGTACATATTAACACATTAACTCCCTATGAAATTAACATCCTACCGGACTACTTTCCATAAGACTTCTCCAGAAAAATGTGCACCACTCCAGTAACTGATTTTCTTTGGCTAATTTCAATTATCTGTTTTATGTGTTCAAGTTAAATATATAAAATGTGTATGGACATTATATGACACACCTCATATTCAATATAAATTATTACATGCTAACCTTATATACCTACCTACAGAGAATCAACTAGAAAATGGTTAGATTTAAATGAGAGATGAGTTATAGATATCTGTTTCTTTTTATCGATTTGCATTACTATTGATATCATCTTAAACAAACATATTTTTGGAAAATTTTACTCTATAAATTTAATTTAGGCTGTTGTGTGAAATAACGGAATATCCCTTTGTAAAAATAACTTGATCAAGTGATAAAGATGTTGACTATTTGTGTGATTTACCAGTGAGAAGGTCAAATCATACTAATCAACATGGCTCAGTGGGTAAGACATCTGTCTCCCATGCCAAAGGTCTGGGGTTCGATTCCCACTGGGAACAATATTTTTTTTTTATTCATGCTGAAACTGAAATCTTCATTTTGAAGTTTTATTTTCGCAACATGCACATCAGAACATATGGAACTGAAACATTTTTTATTTTGATAGAAATTATAAAAAATAATGATGATACAATAAACAAAGGTGAAATTTTCAAAGGTGAAATCTTCAAAGGTGAAATCTTCATGTTGGGGTCTTTTTAGAGCAGAATGAAAGTCAGAACACATAAAATGTGTTTTTTCTTTTGTTTTTTCTTTTGTTTTTTCTTTTGTTTTTTCTTTTGTTTTTCCTTTTGTTTTTCCTTTTGTTTTTTCTTTTGTTTTTTCTTTTGTTTTTTCTGTAGGTTTTTTCTGTAGGTTTTTCTTTTTTTTTTTTTTTTTGGCAAATGGAGAAAATGCAAAAAAATAAAATAAAATGTCTTTATTAGCAAAGAAATGGAACAATTTCAATTTTCATACAATGTTGTGACTCCAAGTTTTCTACAGTACTGACACAGGGTGATACATGGCTCAGTGGTTAAGATGTCTGTCTTCTATGCCAAAGGTCCAGGGTTCGAATCCTGCTTGGGAAAAGTATTATTTTCATGCTGAAGGTGTAATCTTGATATTGGGGTTCTGTTTGAGTGATATGTACTTCAGGAAACATAAATTGATATGTCTATTGCAAATGCAGAAGAATATAAAATAATAGAAATGATTTGATACCCCCCAAAAATGAAATCTTTATATTGGAGTTCTTATTGAGCAATTTGATTATCAGAAGAATATAATTTTTATTATTTTATTTTGCAAACATAGACAATATGAAAAATACTGACTTAAACAAATATAAAATCTTCATACTGGGGTAATATTTGAGCAATATGCATGTCAGAACATATAGAATTGAATATGTTTTTTGCCAACATAGAAAATATAAAAAATAGTAATTATATGCAGAAAACATATATGAAATCTTCATATTCCAATTTTATTTCAGTTTAGAAAAAAATGAATTATAACATGGATCCAATTTCAAGAATTTATCATAGACTTTAAACTTCGAGTAAGTTGATCAAGAGGCCAACCTTGAGCATCTCTGAATAAATCCAGTGCGATGCAATAGTTCCCAATGTTTCAGCATTATTATGTGTCTCACAGGTCTGATGATATGCTTTGACCTTTTCTCATGGCAGGATTGCTCACTCAACATTTCACCTGGATCCACATTTTAAAATAAACATGGACTGTACCTATCTAAGGTGCTGTTACAATTCATCAACACTTAAAACATACCTGCAAACAATGCTCATTAAATACATTCAATAAGATTGGTGTATTATATATTCCAAAACAATTTTCAAGATCTTCAAAATTTGTAGTTGTCAATATTTGACCATATCAGTCACTGACAGGATGGAAATCAACAGGTCACATGTCACCTGTATGTGCATTTCTCTGTTGTCCAGTGAGATCAGCCAACAATGCATGCTCATATGTGCAAAGATCACCTCTTGGAAATGGTGTCAATACCTCTAAAATAGTTCTCTAGTTTCACAGTTGTTTAAACACTACTAAAATATAGAATTAGAATTTCTATATTTGAAATAAATTCAAATATTGCAATCATTATTTTAATTGTCAAATAAAACCACAATTTGAATAAGAAACATGTGTAGTAATAATGCTCAGATGTGTATACAGTGATTTGCCCACTATTTTTGACATGTGAAAGTGACTACACACCCCACTAATCTGAGTACTAATATCTCAGTAAGCAAGTGTTCCCAGCAGGACGCCAGCTCATATTTTTAATCTCTACCTACGGTACCCTTACCTGAGACTTTCCTCTTTTTGTCAGGTATGTTGGCTTAAGGGAAAAACACGTAATGGGGTAGGTAATCTATATCCTACAATATTGCCGATAGCCATATTAAGAATAATGAGAAAAAATATATGAACTAACATAATCACTTGTTAATTTTACGATTATGCTTCGAGTGCACAGGTGTAAAAATCATATCCGGATGATCACCTGTGTCCATCCTTTCTAAGGATTTAGTTCTATTTATTTTACTTTTAACTTGTTCTTTGATTTCTTTTTTGTCTGATTTATGTACTGGTCTATTACTATTGATACTTTTATTACTGGATGATGTAGAAGGAGTTTGTGAAGAGGGTTTAGTAGATGTTGTTGTTGGTTGAGTTACTACTGGGATAGTGGGTTTCTGAGTCTGTGTAGATGTTGCTGAAGATTTCGAAGATTTTGTAAAAAAGGAATAATTTTTGTCAATGATTGGCCATGTAATTTTGGTTTGAATTGCTATTGATTCTTTAGTTTTTACAGAGCTGGCATAAGATGCCTTTGTTGTGTTCAAACTTTCTACTCGCTTCCGTGCCTCTGGAAAAGATATATTTTCAGT
The DNA here is from genome assembly GCA_949316495.1 of Amphiduros pacificus. Classification (NCBI taxonomy): domain Eukaryota; kingdom Metazoa; phylum Annelida; class Polychaeta; order Phyllodocida; family Hesionidae; genus Amphiduros; species Amphiduros pacificus. Next base: position 21,961,329 of record OX439003.1, read on the forward strand.
GTGTCGTATTCACTGAATTTCCTTCTCTTTTAAAAAGGAAGGACAATTCCGCGAATATGATGGATGATTTCCTTGGCAATTGACACATTTTATCATATTTGAAGAACAATCGTCTCCACTGTGCTGAGCGGTACATTTTGGACATGTTACATCACCTTTACATCGATCAGATCCATGTCCATACCTCTGACACTTGAAGCAACGTTCAAATATCCAACTTTAATAGATGTTGGGAGCTGCGCTGCTTCAAATGTCAGAATAAATGTTTTGATAGGAATTTTGACACCATCCTTTTTTATAAATAACTGCTTACATTGCAAAACATCCTGGTCTTTGAGCTCATCCACTTTCTCCTCCTCAGAAACTCCCACTAATTCTGGGCATCTGATTACTCCTTTTTTATTGTTAAGAGTTTTGTAAGACGTTATTATAACAGGAACTGTGGCCAACATTCAGCATCGTAGTAGATTGTCCGCATGGCTTTTCCGCTCAACCTCAATCAATAATTTATTTCCCATTTTTTAAACAGTTTTTGGTACCCCGGCAATGCCTTGTATCCCCTTTGCAATTGCAAAAGGGGACATTTTTGCCAGGGTATGTTCAGCGTCAGAACTTTCCGCAATTGAAAATCTCGGCCATTTCTCTATTTTGTTTTAATCATCGTCGCTGTCTATGTCATTCCTTGGTCATTTTTGTTTGTTTTGCGCCATGTGTGTTTTTTTATATTTCATCAGTTAGGTCCCCTACCAACCACAGAGCCCTAAAAAATGTGAAATGGTGTTTTTACGACCCTTTCAGCAACTGTGGCCATATCAGGTCGACTTCCGAGCCTTTTACCCAGTGTGAAAGTAACACTGCCGGCAGTGGGAGTTGAACCCACCACCTCCCGTCCTCCACTTATTTTAACCAACAAAGGCACAGATCCTACACTCTACCAACTGTGCTAGTGGGGTCGGTCCCACAGAGCCCAACAAGGGGACGCCTAACTTCTGGGCCAGTAACTCCAAGCCCTGATGCCGTGAGGATACCCAACATGACATACTCTTAGAATGAAAACTCCACCCTTTCGGATTTTATTTATATCCCTCGATTGACCCAATCAGCAGTAATCTCCTTTCAGCAAATATTTATCAAAATTTTTTAATTATTCCTTAATTTCAAACATTGAAATTATCATTAATAAAAATCAAATAGCCAGAATATATTAAAGGAAATATACTACAAGCCGGTTAAATCAGACCCAGGCCTAATCTGATCTGCCCGTCTGGTGAACATCTGGATCCAAGACTGGCATGTTGCAACTGGACCGGTATTACTGCCAAATCAGCCCAGTGCTCAGCCCGTCAGGATTCCATATCCTCCCGATACAGGTTGCATCCCACGGCAAACAGGACGCCCCTTTAGTCGCCTTTTATGACATGCTGGGGGGCAGTGGGGCTATTCTTTAATCCCCGCACCCACAGGGGAGAGAACAAACTGAAATCATCCAAGTATATCAAAATGTCCAATTATTTATTACTTTCAAAACCAAAACATCATATTTAAAATAATCAGAATTATTCAAAACAATGATGAATAAAGATGTTTGAGTTGCATTGAATACTATGTGACAAAAATAAACAAAAATGTCTATTGAGCCAGTAGATGTATTTTCTCATCTCTGATTTCTGTATTCCAGTGTTCCTTGCTTCGCTTTATTATTTTCAAAAGCAAGAAAAGACACACAATACATAGTATAATGATTATTCCAAGATAGAGGACAGTCCCGGTATCATCTTCAACAACTATAACATCTTCAACTGAAATAAACAAAAGCATTAAATTTAATGGTATTCAAAATGCCTAATCAGTTTCAACAGAAAAAACACAAGCTTACAATTTGTTTACACTGAAACATCAAATGATGATTTTATCTTGATTGATATTTCATCACAAAATGACAAGGAATTGTCTACTCTTGTGATTCTTTCATTCACCATATACTGACCTTCCACTTGGGTAGATTTTCCATCCCATGAGAAATCTCCACAGGTTGACATACCCGGTGGCTTTGGAGGCATATCTTCTGGTTCTCCAACTTGCAGGATAAGTGACATTCCTCTCATATTGTGTTGTTCCATATGACAGTGCATGAACCAATATCCTGTAAAAGGTATATACACTTTAAACTAATATGATTATATGTTATGATCCATATTTTATTTGTATCAAAATTCACAAAGATGATATCTTGTTGCCTTCCGAGTCAGTGACATCTTACCATTGCATTACATCGATAGTATTGTCAGTCTACTCTGTATTGCAGAGGTAGTATTTAATTATTACCTCTGCAGTCATTGACCTATATTTGATATCATTCTAAATTTGAAATTCCCAAAGTTATAAATGCTTGCCTTGCTCACAAAAATATCATCAAATCTGAATTGACCAACATCAGGTCATACATTGTAATCAGGTGTCTGGCATATAAACTGACCAATGAGTACAGCTGTCAGAACAAAACAGAATCTTTTTCAGTTTGCATTTATTACCCGCCAATCAGTTGCCAGCCAGACTTTTGTGAATACTGTTGACTTGTTGTTGAATACTGATGACTTGTTGTGTGGCAGGGACTGATAAGACAGAGAGGTCTTGCTAAAGAGGGTAGTGCTTGTTGTTTAGTCTTACCACAACCTCTGTCCCATTTTTGACTTTGTTCAAAGTTTGGAATTCCCCAAATACTCCTCGCTCACCAGAAAAAATACATCCAATCCAAATTGACTTACATCCAATTTTCACTTAGGGTCAGGTGTCTCACTAATCAGTCAGCCAGAATCTTTTGAATACTGATGACTTGCGGTCGATCCTGTGTGTGGCAGGGACTGATATGATAGGGAAGTCCTGCTATGGGAGGTGGTGACATCTAAGTCAGAGTAATATTCAGGCTTATGTAAATATTTGAAGATATATATCTCTTAAGTAAGTCAAAATGAATTTTGCCTGTCATATATCCAGATTTATAATGATAATATTAATTATCAATTATTTGAATACAAATAACAATTAAAGGGGCTTAATCTTGGATTTTTTCATAAGAAAGGAAAGGGGTTGCACATATCAAAATAGTAAATATAAAGAAGAGTAGAAGTCATACATCCCTTTGATTGTTATTGGAAAGAACCTAAAAGGGATAAATGTATGGGTTGCCATGGCTGGTCCTCGTGTAACATCATACCATTGACAACACAGACTGATATGAGAGAGAATTCCATTTTATGGGGTTGCTATCAAACTGAGTATTCTGTCAAAGTACTGACATGTTCAATAAGATCTAGAATGCATGGATGACCCAATTTTGACTCGAGAGCAATGTTTGACTCTGGTGAACAGAGGTCAAAAACTATTTTTGTTTATCCACAATTGCACAGCATGCTCCGATGTGGTTACACCACAGACTATATAGGGCCAGAGTATAAAGTGAGCACCATGAGCGCAAAACAAACAACCATGACATCAGTCACTCACTATATAAATTTAGGGTACACGCGATTCAAACTTGCCAGCGCATGCTGCCGAAATCTGCCAGCCTGCCCGCCTGAACACAATCTTTTGCAATGTAGCACTTTCTGCTCAGAGGGATAGCCCAGTGGATTTGGCAGATGGCCGCATTCGCTGGCAGCAAATCTGCAACCCAATCGTGTGTAATCAGCCCCAGATTTTGGCGAAAACCGCCAGCTTTAATCATGTGCACCCAGAGTCAAACTCATGCATGACATTAACTGAGCGCCGTCTGTGCTGGAATGGCGGCGAAAGCCGCAGCCGTCGCTTATAAAACCCTGGGTGTGACACGTGCGGGAAAATATTTCACAGTTCACAGTTCACAGTTCATTTTTCAATTTTTTTTCAGAAAATATGACTTTGCGTTACATTTTAATTAAAAAACATATGACGCAATGCTTCAATTCTTTTCAAATTTTCAGGGATTACTACCAGGGGATATATATATATTGCCACAAAAAATCCAAATGCAAAAAAAATAATTTAAAGGTGCAAAAAAAAATGTTGAAATTGGACTTTGAAAAAAAAACCAATATTATATATTCTACAGTTAAAAATAATTATGAGAGCTGTTTCAATGGTGGTGTCCTTTATAGGGATTCATCTATAGGGTCCCTAGTATCTTCCAGAATTTTTCACTAATTTAGCAATTTTTTTAAGGGGTTGAATTAGGAGGTCAAACATTACAAAAAATGAAAAAAATCAGTTTTTTTACACAACGATTTTTTTATATGAGGGTCATTTCAATGTTGTTTTTCTTTTCAGGGAACCATCTATAGGGTACCAAGTACCTCCCTGAATTTTTCACTAATTGAGCAATTTTTTTAAGGGGTTAAATTAAGAGGTCAAACTAGGAAAAAAATGAAAAACTCTCATAATTTTAATGGTTTTTTGCACAACGATTTTTTTATATGAGGGTCATTTCAATGTTGTTTTCCTTTTTAGGGAACCATCTATAGGGTACCAAGTATCTCCCTGAATTTTTCACTAATTGAGCAATTTTTTTAAGGTGTTGAATTAGGAGGTCAAACTTGGTAAAAATGAAAACTCTCATAATTTTAATGGTTTTTTATACCACGATTTATTTATATGAGGGTCATTTCAATGTTGTTTTACATTTCAGGGAACCATCTATAGGGTACCAAATACCTCCCTGATTTTTTCACTAATTGAGCAATTCTTTTAAGGGGTTGAATTAGGAGGTCAAACTTGGAAAAAAATGAAAAACTCATAATTTTAGTGTTTTTTTGCACAACGATTTTTTTATATGAGGGTCATTTCAATGTTGTTTTCCTTTTCAGGGAACCATGTATAGGGTACCAAGTACCTCACTGAATTTTTCACTAATTGAGCAATTTTTTTAAGGGGTTGAATTAGGAGGTCAAACCTGGAAAAAAATGAAAAAAATCTGTTTTTTTGGACAACGATTTTTTTATATGAGGGTCATTTCAATGTTGATTTCCTTTTCAGGGAACCATCTATCAGGTACCAAGTACCTCCCTGAATTTTTCACTAATTGAGCAATTTTTTTAAGGGGTTGAATTAGGAGGTCAAACTTGGAAAAAAAAGAAAAATTCTCCTGATTTTAATGGTTTTTTGCACAACGATTTTTTTATATGAGGGTCATTTCAATGTTGTTTTCCTTTTCAGGGAACCATCTATAGGGTACCAAGAACCTCCCTGAATTTTTCACTAATTGAGCAATTTTTTTAAGGGGTTGAATTAGGAGGTCAAACCTGGAAAAAAATGAAAAAAATCTGTTTTTTTGGACAACGATTTTTTGATATGAGGGTCATTTCAATATGGTTTTCCTTTTCAGGGAACCATCTATAGGGTCCCAAATACCTCCCTGAATTTTTCACTAATTGAGCAATTTTTTTAAGGGGTTGAATTAGGAGGTCAAACTTGGATTTTTTTTTAAAACTTTCATGATTTTAATGGATTTTTGCACAACGATTTTTTTATATGAGGGTCATTTCAATATGGTTTTCCTTTTCAGGGAACCATCTATAGGGTCCCAAATACCTCCCTGAATTTTTCACTAATTGAGCAATTTTTTTAAGGGGTTGAATTAGGAGGTCAAACTTGGAATTTTTTTTAAAACTTTCATGATTTTAATGGATTTTTGCACAACGATTTTTTTATATGAGGGTCATTTCAATATGGTTTTCCTTTTCAGGGAACCATCTATAGGGTCCCAAATACCTCCCTGAATTTTTCACTAATTGAGCAATTTTTTTAAGGGGTTGAATTAGGAGGTCAAACTTGGAAATTTTTTAAAAACTTTCATGATTTTAATGGATTTTTGCACAACGATTTTTTTATATGAGGGTCATTTCAATATGGTTTTCCTTTTCAGGGAACCATCTATAGGGTCCCAAATACCTCCCTGAATTTTTCACTAATTGAGCAATTTTTTTAAGGGGTTGAATTAGGAGGTCAAACTTGGAAAATAATGAAAAATTCTTATGATTTTAATGTTTTTTTGCACAACGGTTTTTTTTATATGAGGGTCATTTCAATATGGTTTTCCTTTTCAGGGAACCCTCTATAGGGTCCCAAATACCTCCCTGAATTTTTCACTAATTGAGCAATTTTTTTAAGGGGTTGAACTAGGAGGTCAAACTTGGAAAAAAATGAAAAATTCTCAAAAAATCAAAATGAACTGTGAACTGTGAACTGTGAAATATTTTCCCGCACGTGGGTGTGACCCCCTGGGGACATGTGACTTTAGTCAAGGGCAATTAGCTGGTCTGACCCCCAGCTCACCTGTCACCACTTCTAACCAACTTTATACATACGTATAAATTCTCCATAAAAAGCTATTCATAGTCAATTCACAGACAATTCAAACTAAAAAAAAGAGAAAATGGTCCGGAAGACCCAAATAAACACAGGTTAATGGATTTCTCTTTGGGGTTTACATCACTTTTTCAGTCATTTCGTGATGAGACCTACTTGTAGTAGATATAGTGCTGCCTCACTGAATTGTCATGCCGCAGGTCCTTGACATCACAACCCACCCAGTCATAGATTAACAAGGACAACAGGTTAACCCTTTAGACACGGGCCTAACTCATGTGTGAAATTGTATCATGATTTCAATGACCAGGGATCGAACTTGTACTAATAAGCTGACACTCTACCAAATTGCATCAGTGCCTGTGGCCTGGTTAACTTGTCAAGTTTTCTAATTTGTTGTGGCCCTCGCTATATTTGCCTGTTAACCAAAATAATGTGATAGTGTATGTGAAAATACCCTGAATGTATTACATGATTCCTTAAGGTCTATAATCCACAATCAGTTTGAAGCATCTGGAGAGAACTTCGGGTGGTCTCGTATATTTACGTAACTGCCTTCGGCTCTGGGGGATTCCAGGATGAGAGTGAGGCTATGACGCCAGTGGGGGGTATTTCCCATTCAGCACACATGGCGGACAAACCAAGAGATAACAGAGGCAGGTGGTCTTCTCTGTCATATGTTGTTAAAATGTTAATATAATGTCATAATTATGCAATATCCTGCTAGCACAGTATATAAACTCTAACTCTAACTGAATTCAGACTGGATATTATGCAACTTTCTTCAATTGATAAGTAGTGTTCTCCAATCACCCATCGGCAAATCCCAGATAGGTGATATAAGTCGCCACCTGCAAAAACTGAGTCGAGACTAATAATAAAAAATTAAGACTAGCTGGTAAAGTTTATTTTTCTGTGCTAAATTAACAAATAACATTACTTTGAACGCACTTAAGCCAAAAAAACATAAGTCTGTCCCAGTTTTTCATTGTGGATTATAGACCTTAAGCTGTGGTCTCACTTTAGTGGACAGGCAAAGCGGATTAATGCGCAGTGGAAAATTTTGCTCTACGGAATGAATTTGGAAGTCTACGTAACTCAAACGCTTTCGCCGTATCTCATTCTAAAGTCATGCATTTACAGTTCAGAGCATGTAAGCCTTGGTCCATCTTGGTCTGCAAAACCTTTTCAACATGTTGAAAATTTTGTGAGGAAGAGATGAGTATGGCCAGTTCGCACTGGCTTTATTACACATGCTGATTAAGTCCAGAATTCGAAATCTTTCTTTGTATCTCATCCTGAATGTGTCCTGACTCATCCTGAATGTCTCCAGAGTGTGTCTGCTGATATTCGCTGAATCCTTCATTTATGCAAGCAAGGTAAGGAGAAAACAGGAACAGCTACGCAGAATACATGCACAAGGAACGGAGTTGGTCAGAATAAGATGCAAATAGAAAACGAACATCCGCATTGGTTAGCTTCTCATTTATATATCCGTATTTGTACGCTTTCTGTGCATATTTTTTCCTGAATACTTTCGTTCTGTATCAGTGTTTATCTGCGCTGTTCACTTTGGTCTTCTTTTCGAATTGTGCGATTCTCATTCGTTCCTTCAAAGCTCACAAAAGGAAACAAAAACCAAACATGAAGTTTTCCTCTCAACTCTCCTCAACCTATCCGTAAAGCCCATTCAATACAGTGAGACCAAGACTTTAGGCTATATTTGTCCAGTTGACTCGCCATGTCTCATTCCCTACCCAAACAGAACCTAGCCAGACACTCACCTGGATTCTCAGTCCGGAACCGGATTACCACATATCCACCTGCTGGGACAAAGACAGTGTCTTTCCAGGGTGCTCCTGACTCAATGATATCTGGAATATTTCCACCTGCCCAGTTTGGGTTACTCCAAACTACTTGATCACAAGTAGAATCATCTGTGCACTTCATGTCCATGTTAGTGCCGTAGAAAATACCCAGATCACCATAGCGTGGGAAACCAACCTTTACAACTTGAAAGTAAATGCCATGAATGTGGATTGGGTGGTTGTATGGGCTCAAAGCTGAAACATTCCAAAGAAGATATATCAACCAAATTGAACATGCAGAATAATCTTTTATAAATAATAATCTTGAGTAACTTAGATCGGTCTTCAGACATAAGAAATATTTGAAAGGGCCATATATGCAAGACATCTAGCATGATTAATGGTTCATTCCTTATCTATATCATATATAGAACTTATAACAAGGCTCCAAATAAAATGAATAAAATGTGGTTTATATAATAAGCATTTTCATAAATCACCAAATAGTATGTTAATGCTAAGTATTGGGTCGCCAGGATATATATTTGACATTAAAACTTGTCATGCTATCTTTTCCTGTACATTTAACTGGGACTGCCCTGTGTATGAACACTATAACAAATAAAATGAGTCACATGGCCAACAGTGACGTTAAGGAAATAGATGGGGAACTTGCGTGTAAAATTTTAAGTTCACTGGTCCCTCAAAATGCATGGTCTAATTTTGTATAAAAAGGTTGAAGACACATTAGGACAAGTAACTTCCAAAATAAGCATCTTACTGAGATTGGCTCCCCTACTAAACGGGAAAAATGTTTGATGGACTTGAGCTTCACTTTTTTACAGTTTTATAATTGTGTTTTAACTGGAAGGGAACTACTATGCATTTCAATTTGCTTTATCTGAAATATATATATATATTGCATAACTTTCTTTTAGATTTATGACCATATATCTACTAGAAAGATATTGAACTATAATACAGAAATGTTGGTGTAAAGAGGTAGGTGGGTGTGGCGGTACATACTCATTGTGTGATGAAAAGATCACTTATTGGGTGCTGGTTATGGATATAAAAGCAGAGACATTTAAAATGTTTAAAATATCTTTGATAAAAGACCCACAAATGTGAGACCTGCCCAACCGTTGCAAGTCAACCAATTGGTCCATTACTTATGAAATATATTATCAAATGATATGTTCATTTCGTGTTCTCAGGGCCTAAATAAATGTATTAAATATAACTTGTACTTACTGCGGTTAGCATAGTCATAATGGTAATTAGAAAGTACCATTTGGACTACAGTATGGAGTGGGTACTTGATGTGGTGGGTACATTTGCACAGGCCTTCACAGGCGTGATCTTCACAAGGCACGGCAGATTCTTTCCAGGTGCTGGGAAATATCTACAAATTGGTAAAGCAGCTTATTAGAATAACTTCGTTTCTGATATGTTCTTTCACTCCAGAAACTCAAGGACACTGTGAACACAAGAATTAATTAGTCCTCATATCATTTGACATATTACCAGCGAACATTATTATTCATCATAGTGTTCTATCCGATATCATTATAATGTGAAACACTCATTATAAAACTTTTTCTATTCTATTATATCATTGCTGTATTTACCATTGGTGGCTTTGTTGGCATGATATTCCATATTCCATTGAAGGACGGGTAGATGATTCTGATATTGGGGTTAGGTTTTACCATAAGGCTATTTATGACTGTTTCAATGGAGTTTTCTTCCATGGGAAATGTTATTTCATTTTTGACAGACCTCAGATCGGTCAATTTTTTACACGTGCAGTTCTCATTTATTCCAAGGGGAAAGTTTCTGAATAAATATGATATACAATATTTAATGATAATTACCCTCAAAGTATATCTCCAAGTTAGTGTACAATATGCAGGTAGAAAATTAATAATTCAATCATTTTTCCTTTATGAAAAGGGACGTTTCTTTCATATAATGGGATTTCAAGGATATCAATATCAACGCTATGCTATCCGGTGTGCCATGGCCATTAGCTGATTAAAAAAGATAAGATTTTTTAGAATAGATTAGAATTGAATACATTAAATTAGTATGGAATAGAATATATTAGTATAGATTAGATTAGATTAGTTTCCATTGATATTTTCACAATGAATATGCTACCAATGATTTAAACAATTCTGAAATTGGAGAAACAAGATGAAGGTCCCCAAGAAACAATCTAAGTAATCTTGAAGTGGCATTATTATAATCAAATGAATGAATGAATGAATGGTTGCTTAGAGACACATCAACCACCAAGGTTATTCAGTGCCTAAAAGTGGTAAAAACAAAAACGTTTATAAAATCAATATGATATGTAAATAATCTTAACAACACAAAAATTATCAACAAAATCCTTTCAATATATCAGTTATAGACATAACAAATTTGTATAAATAAATTCAATATAAAAGACTTTAAATACCATATGATGTTTCGCGGTTCTTGATAAATAGGCCAATGACCTAAGTAAACAAGAGCTCCACACTTAAAATTGGTTATAAAGTCCTATTTGGTTTAAAAACGATACTATCACAGAAGTATCTACAGTATCAAATAACGAATGTAAATCTTGCACATTAAAATATTGAGTCCTAATTATATCAAAATCGATACATTCAATTAAAACATGTTTGATAGTCAAAGCCCTTTGACATCCGATACACTGAGGCTGATCTTCGCCTTTAAGAAGATAGCAGTGAGTCAAATGACTATGTCCAATTCTTATACGTGATAAAACAGACTCTTCTCTTCGGTTAATTCTAATAGCACCTTTGGTTTTACCTAAAACAGGCTTATTTTTATGTAGTTTATTAAAAATAGCTTCGTTCCAGCGCAATTGCCATTTAGAACGTAAAAAAACAGTAATATATTTCTTAAACTCTGTATAAGGTAAAAGCATATCTATTGGGCGCTTATCCAATGCTGCTTTGGCAGCTTGGTCAGCAGCCTCATTTCCAAGGATTCCAATATGACTGGGAATCCAGTAAAAACGAATCTCTTTATTTTCCTCAGTACAGAGTTTATGATACCGTTCAAGGATATTTAAAATAAAAGGATTTTTCCAATCCTTGGCTTTCAATGCTTGTAAACAAGACAAAGAATCAGAAAATATTAAAAATTTCCGATGTGGAGAAGTCTCCACATGATCTAAAGCAAGGTATAAAGCATGACGTTCTGCAGAATAAATAGACGATTTATATGGCAGACGTTCTGAATAAATATGATTGCCCTTAACAGCAGCTGCAGCAGCCTTGTCATCATCAAATGATCCATCAGTGTATATACACTGATATCCAGTGAAAATAGATTTTATTTCTTTGTATCTATTTATATAAAGGGATGGATCAGTTGAGTATTTCTTTAATTCTGACATGGCTACATTAATATTTAAAGTTTCGTATGTCCATGGAGGTGTTTCTGGATATTGAAATTTAGCTATCTGATTTGGATTTAAATTTAAAGATTGTAAAGATTCTTTGATGCGAATACCAAAAGTTGGTATTGTATTAGGTTTACTTTCAAAAAGGTCAACATAATTTGGATTAAATATAGTATCATGGGCAGGATTGTCTGGACAAGCTGCAATTTTTGCAGCATACTGAAGGGCAAGCTTTTCTCTTCTTAAATCAAGAGGCAGCTCATCTGCCTCAACTGCCAAGCTATCTGCAGGCGATGTACGAAATGCACCTAGGCAAAGTCGTAAACCTTGATTTTGTATAGGATCAAGCATTTTAATATAAGATGGATGTGCTGATCCATATACCATACACCCATAATCAAGCTTAGAACATACCAATGCTCTATACAATTGTAATAGAATACTACGGTCCCCTCCCCAATCGGTATGGGCAAGAACCCGTAATAAATCTAATGCCTTCTGGCATTTCTTCTTAACGTATTTAATGTGGGGGATAAAAGATAATTTTCTGTCAAAAATAAGTCCAAGAAACTTGGTTTCTTCGACAACAGGTATCCGGGTTTGGCCTAGATAAAGATCAGGATCTGGGTGAACCTTCCATTTTTTACAAAAGTGCATACACATTGTTTTCTTTAAAGAAAATTTAAATCCGATATGATCATCAACAAAAAGTGAGCAATCTGCTCCAGGCCTCATACAATCAACAATGCTGTTAATTTTAATAATAAAAAGGGTCACTGATAATATACTTCCCTGTGGAACACCCATTTCCTGATCAAAAGCATCAGAAAGTGATGAACCAACTCGGACCCTGAATTGTCTATTCGACAAAATATTTTGAATAAAAAGGGGTAAACGACCCCTTAATCCCATATCATATAAATCGCTCATTATTCCAAATTTCCATGTGGTGTCATATGCCTTTTCTAAATCAAAGAAAATACTCACCACATGCTCACCTTTTATAAAACCCTCCCTTATAAATGTTTCTAAACGTACCAGGTGGTCAATGGTACTTCGAGTTTTTCTAAAGCCACTTTGTGCAACAGAAATATAAGCTGCAGTTTCCAAAAACCAAACTAAACGCTCATTAATCATTCCTTCCATTGATTTACAAATACAACTTGTTAAAGCAATGGGAGGATAATTATTTGAATCCGATGAATCTTTGCCAGGTTTGGGAATGGGAATGATAGTGGCTTCTCTCCATGAAGGAGGAAAATCACCGCTTTCCCAAATTGTATTAAAAATATCTAAAAGATGCCCAAGTGATTGGTCAGGGAGATGTTTAAGGATTTGGTAGTGAATTTGATCAGGTCCAGGAGCAGTATCATGAGATTTATCCAAAGCAAGTTTCAAATCTTCAATTGTAAATGATTTATTATAAACTTCCAAGTTATGGGATATAAAATTTAGTTGGTTTCTTTCTTTTCTATTTTTTATTTGTTGAAATTTGGCAGAATAATTATTGGATGAGGAATTTTTGGAAATGGTTTGACCTATTGTGTTGCCTATTTCGGTGGGATTTGTAATTAATTGGCCATTATGATTTAGATGTTTGATCCTTGCTCCACCTCCCTTCCCAGTAATTTTACGCACCATATCCCAGCATTTCTTAATTGGTGAACGTGTATTTAATTTAGAAACATATTCTTTCCAGCTTTTTCTTTTACTTATTTTGATAATGTAACGGGCTTTAGCTCTCTTTATACGAAACTGGTGCAAATAATATTGAATTGGCTGTCGATTAAATTTTTTCAGAGCTTTTTTCCGCTCCTTGACAGCTTTTTTGCACTCATCATTAAACCAGGGTTTTTCTTTAATTTTAGAATTTGGCTTTGATTTGGGAATACACCCATCAGCAATATCATACAATGTATCTGTAAAAACTTGAAGAGGATCATCTACATTGATAAAAATTTCTGGAGTTATTTTATTAAAACAGGATGTTTGAAATTTTGCCCAATCGGCTTTATGAAATTTCCACTTGGGGATTCGTTCGTCTGGTGGAGGAAAATGGTTATTTAAAATAATGGGATAATGATCACTACCCCATTGATCTTCCTCTACTTCCCAGGAATAGTCTAAAAATAAATTTGGAGTGCACATGGAGAGATCTATTGATGTTAAAGAGCCTGTAGCAGGGTGTAAATATGTCGGGGAATCGTCTTTCCAAAGACACAAACTATTATTATTTAAAAAATCTTCTATTATACATCCTTTGGCATCAGTATTATTTCTGCCACCCCAAAGATAGTTGTGTGCATTGAAGTCACCAACTAACATATATGGCTGTGGCAGCTGGGTTATCAAATTATTTAAATCTGTAATATTAACTGGCTCACTAGGCGGTAAATATATTGAACATATAGTTAATGTATTATGCAGGGTAACCCTGACTGCAGAAGCTTGTAAATTAGTATTTAATGTTACTTTACTTTGTGGTATACAGGATTTAACAAAAACAGAAACTCCGCCATGTGCTCGGTCCATTGCATCTATTGAACCAACTTTATTATAAGGTACATACCCCTTAAATGTTGTGGAATTATCTTTGAATTTAGTTTCTTGTAAACAAATTACCGATGCGTTATATTTTTGGGCTAATAACTCCAGTTCTGGCCTGTTTGCCTCGAATCCTCTACAGTTCCATTGTATGATACTGCTGGTAGCCATATTAAAAATAATGAGGATAAATATAGGATTTAACATAATCATTTAAGTTTATGATTATGTTTTGAGTGAACAGGTGTAAAATGTATATCGGAAGGATCACCTGTGTCCATCCTTTCTAAGGATTTAGTTCTATTTATTTTAGTTTTGCTTTGATCTTTGATTTCTTTTTTGTCTGATTTCTTAACTGGTCTATTGCTATTTACATTTTTATTACTGGATGATGTGGAGGGAGTCTGTGAAGAGGTTTTAGTGGATGAAACTGTTGGTATAGTTATTACTGGGGTAGTGGGTGTTTGGGTTTGAGTGGATGTTCCTGAAGATTTGGAGGTAATTGAAAAATAGGAATAATTCTTTTCATCGATTGGCCAGGTTATTTCTGTCTGTATTGCTATAATTGTTTTTGTCTCTTTGGTTTTTAAGGTGGTAGCATAGGATGTTTTGGAATTATTAAAACTTTCTACACGTTAACGTGCCTCAGGAAAAGAAATGTTCTCGGTGTGGCGTATTCGCTGAATTTCCTTCTCTTTTAAAAATGAAGGACAATTCCGCGAATACGATGGGTGATTGCCTTGACAATTCACACATTTCATGGTTTCCGAAGAACACTCTTCTCCACTATGCTGGGCTGTACATTTCGGGCAAGTTATGTTTCCTTTGCATCGATCAGATCCATGTCCATACCTCTGACACTTGAAGCAGCGCAGAGGGTTTGGAATGAAAACATCAACTCAGACATTTAAATATCCAACTTTAATAGATGTTGCAAGCTGCGCTGCTTCAAATGTCAGAATGAATGTATTAATTGGAATTTTGGCTCCATCCTTCTTAATAAAAATTTGTTTGCATTGGACAACATCTTGGTCTTTTAATTCTTCCACTATTTCCTCTTCAGAAACTCCCACCAGATCTGGGCATCTTATCACTCCTTTTTTGTTATTGAGGGTCTTATGAGCTGTTATCAAAACTGGAACTGTGGCCAACATTCGGCATCTTAAAAGATTGTCCGCATGGCTCTTCCGCTCAACTTCAATTAATAAAGGCATTCCCATCTTTTTAACTGTTTTCAGCACCCCGGCAATGCCTTGAATCCCCTTTGCAATTGCAAAGGGGGACATTTTTGCCAGGGTATGTTCAGCATCGGAACTTTCCGCAATTAAAAATCTAGGCCATTTTTCTGTTTTATTTGAGTCGTCATCACTGTCTATGTCATTCCTAGGTCGTTTTTGTTTGTTTTGCGCCATGTGTGTTATTTTAAATTTCATCAGTTAGGTCCCCTACCCACCACGGAGCCCAACAAGGGGACGTCTTTCTGGGCCGGTAACTCCAAGCCCTGACGCCATGAGGATAGCCAACATGACATACTCTTAGAATAAAAATTCCACCCTTTCGGATTTTATTTATATCCCTCGATTGACCCAATCAGCAGTAATCTCCTTTCAGGAAATATCAATCAAAAATTTATCAATTATTCTTAAATTTTAAACATTGAAATTGTCACTAATAAAAATAAGATAGCCAGAATACATAAAAGGAAATATACCACAAGCCGGTTAAATCAGACCCAGGCCTAATCTGATCTGCCCGTCTGGTGAACATCTGGATCCAAGACAGGCGTGTTGCAACTGGACCGGTATTACTGTCAAACCATTCCAGTGCTCAGCCCGTCAGGATTCCATATCCTCCCGATACGGGTCACATCCCACGGCAAACAGGATGCCCCTTTAGTCGCCTTTTACGACATGCTGGGGAGCAGTGGGGCTATTCTTTAATCCCCGCACCCACAGTATTATAATCAAGGACTTTTCGCTAATGCAAAGCTGACCATTTCATAGCGCTGATACCAGACAGTGTAACTTCAAATATACAAAAATATGCTTTGAATTATGTAAATAGAAGTATTTTGTATCTGATTCAGATATCAATTGCTCATCGACCTGTTAAGTAATGGGAAGTACAAAGTGTATTATTTGAATTATTTCAAACTTACTCAAATGGGCAGTTCAGCACAGAGTATTGGCCAGGGATGGTGCATGAATCCTCGAAGGACACTGGAGTCGAGTATGGCTGAGTTGATGATGAATTAGCATAGCTTAATATTGCCTCAACATGAGTTCCATTGATAATTCCATATGACTGTAAAATAAATAAGTTTTTCAACCAAATGTTGCAAATGGATATTCAGTACTTCATTTGGGTTTGATAAGGAAAACATGCAAAAACGTGTACTTCCCACTCTCTATAAATATATTACCTTCCTCATATGTCTCATCATTTTATTAACAGTTGGAAAATTACTTAAACTGGTATGTGTTGGAAATTGGAATTTTTTAGAATGACTAGTGAATTGGGATAAATTCTCAAGTTTCTTGAGAGTTTGCTTGCCCCCTAATAATGTTTAACTGTATTTTGATTGTTGTTTCAATATTAATTTTCATATAAACTCGCACATTTTACCAAAAAATCAATATCTATGTAATTTGCAAGGTGATGTACAGATGTGTTCTCATTATATCCCATTTTAACAATTGCAATTATCGGGTCTTATGACCTTTGAAGTAGGTCAAGGTAACATATACCAAACTCATCCAAGATCTTTATATAAAACATGATAAGTTTTATTTCTTATACTGACAACTTTTACTGAATTCACTTCAAGGTCACCCAAACAAATAGCTATATATAGACATATAAACATATAGCTTATAAACCTAATCTCAAGTTCTAGTTTTCCACGTATATGCAAATGATCAATATCACATCATTTCAAATGTGGTGACCTTTTTAGCCTGAAAGTTGGTCAATGTAATAGAGTACAAACATATTGTATAATAGCAATAGTATGGCAACAAAAAAGGACGACCTGGTCTTGTGACCTTGAGAGTGTTGTGTGAAATTCCATTAGACTGTTATCTGTATATTTGCTGTGTGTATTCTGTGAATGTCATCTATATAATTATATATATTTCCTTTTTTAATATAAAAACCTAAACATTGCCCATATCTCTAAGATAATACTTCTTGTCTTACCTCTGCAGTATGGCTTCCTGTGAAGATCATATCGATGGTAGAGACTCTAATCCAGTACAGTCCCAGGTCATCAGGATCATCTGCTTCTATATAAAAGTCAAATCTTTCTCCAGAATTGATGACAAATGACTGAACAGCAAAGGGTTCCACATCATTGCCATCTGAGGCAATAACGTATAAAATATGACCATCTATAGAAATCCTAAATGGAAACGTCATCACAGTGGAGATGACTCGAAAACGATACTTCCCGCCCTTAGTGACATAAAACGTTTCCAATGGGTAGTTGGGAGTTTCCAAATTTTCTGTGTAACGTTCGTATCTCACACCTGAAATGGTTACTCTGATTAAGTCATATTATTAGTGACTTAGATTCATGTTGATATCATGAAGAAGATTGAACAAAATTAAATCTGTGTCTAATATTAAATCTTATCTTTATTTTTATTTTTTTTTGTGCATATAAGCATAACTTTGAGTAATGATGACACATTTATTATGCATACAAGTAACACATACAGATAGAATACCAAAAAAAATAAATGTTTTTATTCACAAAAATGATGAGCAGAATAAATTATATTTGTGTAATTCTAAGCAGATCTTCCAAGCTTTTAATAATGCTAAATAAGAGTGAAATATCGCATTACCTTTGCCATTCACTAAAGCTGAATAAAAAGGATCAAAGCCCAGAAAAACATGGTCCTGTTGACGGTAGTTGGATTCCCAACATTCTTTCCAACTTGGTAAGACATAGCTGAACAAAAGGACTTGAATCATTGTATGTGATATTTAGGAATTACAATAATATAAGTAAAGATAGAAAAGATTTATTTGTCATATCAAAATTATAACATAACAAATTGAAAATCATCATATTTACAATTGGGTTTGAGTTTTTTGGGGTTTTACATTTCTTTCAACATTATTTCAGGTACATTATGGCGAGACTTGATTGTTGCAGATATGGTGCTATCTCACTGAATTGTCATGTCACAGGTTCTTGACATGACAACCCACCTGGTCATAGATTAATAAAGACAACAGGTTTACCCAGGCATGGACCTGAGCTCATATGGGTAATTGTAGCATGGATATTATACCGGTAATGCTGGGGATCAAACCCACATTCTTTGGAATACCACAGAGGAACTAGAACTATTACGCTTGCACTCTAACTAGCTGTTCAACAGTCAGTGGCCTTTATATTTGTATTGTGAATTTTTGGTTATCATTAATTGTAAATTCATGTGTCATATGAAATAATATTTGGACATAATCCTTTTCATCAATGGTATAACATCTCATATAGATAAATATATTTAGGGTGCACCATTTATCATTCAGATACGGAGGCCGAGGGAGAAAATAATTTTCAATAAATATCTTTTCCCGATTAATATGTATCCATAAAGTCATATTCCTATCATTTTGCCAACGGATGAGTGCATCATCACTTTATCTCCCAATAATTTTTAGCAATATGTTATAACCTATTATTTCCATCAGAGAAATCGTCTTTTCGAGTTTTCACCCTCTACTCAGCCATAGTGTCACATTCATTCAATTATAGGTGCATCATTAGAATAAGGAGGGACCCAATAAGGTTTCTCAAAAAGTGTGTCAGGCATCAAGTATGCCATGTTTTGAAAACTCCCTTATGTCCCAAACCAATGATTAAAGTTTCATTTTGACTTACTCTTTACCACCTTCAGTAAATCGGTGATTCAATGAATATGACGACTCATTGTAGAAATCTGAGACCATCATATAAAAATCCTTCTCAAAAGTTAATGCCTCAGGTAAAAAAGGGTCCTACAAAGATACAATGATTAATTCAATGGTGCAGTGTCATATTCCTGTTTTTGTAAAGAATATATGAAGTTCACAGTATGGCAGAATGCCTCAAAGTATAAAATTAAATAACAACTTCCCAAAATATATGACAGGGGATTGTGAAATGAACACATAGCAATGCCTAGTTTCCCAGGCATGTGTGAAATGAACAAAATGACAATGGTTAGTTGCCTGGGTGTGTGTGAAATGAACACATGACAATGCCTAGTTGGTTAGAAGCATTCATGAAACCACAGAGGTCGCAGGCAATTTTACAGAGCTTTGGGATATGCTTAAATCATATGTGGCCACAAAATTATGATACATGCAATCTATATCACTAAAATCATCAACCAAAATACACTGACCATGGTTATTATGTTTTGCTGTACTGGCTGTGCTCATTTGGCCACAAGGTGGCCACATGTATACAATCATGTGACACTATTGTTGTTTAGTTGGGGTGTTAGGCCTGAACCATTGGGCAAACATTAATGGATAAACAGGGCTCTGTAAGCCAAATCATTCCATTGTCTGAATCTGAAGGTGCCCCATTGTTAGCAACTTTATTAAGCAGGTGTTTGCACAAGATCCCTCGTCACCTTAACAAAGTTTGTTGACAAAGTGTCCAATGGATAATTTGGATTTTTGCAGAGGACTCAACTTTCAAATGGCACAGAAATTTATGTGGGAGAAATATGATGGGTAATAAGTTCTGATCACAAATTTCTGTGTATTAACATTTACATAATGCAAGGAAAAAGTGCTTGAAAATCTCATTTCATGAATGCTTTCAGGGTGTGTGAAATGAACACCTGGCAATATATAGTTACCTAGGGGTGGGTGAAATGATCACATGACAATGTCTAGTTTCCAAGGGGTAATTATTCATTCTCACTGTGCATGTAAATCTCCATAATAGGTGTGAAATAGGGTGCCATTTCCTGTGATGAGTTTCTTGCAATACTTACCGGTCGGTTCAGAACCACCAGTGGAGCAAATAGACCCTCTGTCCTCTGAGTGCCCATATGAGCATGATACCAAGATGTTCCTGCTTTGCTTGCCCTAAATCTAAGAATGGTTTAACAAATGAATAGAACTTTTAATTTGACAAAAGTTCAACTACCATTGTAATTTGCATTTCAATAAATTGCTAGGATCTTACAGCTTAATATTCTCAGAAACATTCTGCCAAGGCAACTCTTGAGAATAATCTATGTTTTTTTCTTTTTCTTTTTTTTCTAATTATGGCAAACTTAGACATATCTAATTTTAACATATCAATATAACAGCAAGTACAATGTAATTGATATCTTTCAGATTACTCCGTGTAGGGATTTGTTGACCTTTGACAATTTTCAATTTCATCCACAAGTGAACAACAATATCTGACGACCTTTGAAAAAGAAAATGACATTTCTTTTCTTATGAAGCATACTGCCTATTCTGAAAGGATACTGTCTTCATATCAAAATTATCTGATAAACACATTTTTCACAATAATACCATTTTGCCATCCAACACATTTCTATCAATGTTATTTCTCATGAGCTTGAAATAAAAAGCATAAAGAATAATTTCAATAACAATACCATTTTGCAATGCTCATTTTTTCTATCAATGCTATCTCTCATGAGCTTGGAATAAGAAGTATAAAGACCCAAATCCATTCCAACTTGAATGATTTAGAAGGAACCCGGTCTATGTAACATTAGATAAATTTTCCCTTTGACATGTGACCTAGCTGCAATATATTGACCTCAAATAGTTTCCCCATGACTCACATTTCTGTTTGGGATATTTCTTGGCAACTTTAGAAAGGAGGCTTATGGAATGACCTGAAGGGAAACATGACTAACATTTCTTTCTGGGTATTTATCAGCAACATTGAATAGGAGGGATATAAAATTTGACCTTGGTGCAACAACCTTGACCCAGAAAATAATTGCTTTGGCTATAGGAGGTAATTATATTTTAATATCGAAGATGGTTGTCAGGGACATTTGTGCAATATCTACGTACCGATAAGTGAAGGATTCTCCAGGGTTAATTGGACACTGAGACACACCCCTGGCACCATCCATCCAAGGAGTTCCTCGTTGCTCAATGCCATGGAAGTGAATAGTTACAACTTCGTTTATCATATCATTTTTTACCCTCAGTACCACCTGGAAAAAGCATATATCCACTGATATTACTAAAAATTTATATGTTTACTGTAAATGTTGTAAGAGATATTTTGAAGTTTCAACATTTGTAAATTTCAAATTAATCAGTCGAAATATCCTATGGTGCTAAAGGGCAATGAAATATATAAAACACCATAGAAAATCCCCACCTTTCTGGATCTGTAATCATTTTGTTTTAAATTTATTTTATTTTTAGTTCTCATGACTGTTAACAACCTTTATGAACTTCTTGTGTTGTGCGGGTATATAGATTTATGTGGACTGGCTTATCCAGAAAATAAAAGTGCTGTAGATATAGGGATTCTGGGATATCATCATAACGTGGGGTTAGATATAATTGAAATATCATTGATGACAGATGAATATATACTCTCTTTTTTCATGTCTGTATGGATTGCCACTGATTTGGTTCTTATTGGTTTAACAACACTAGTAAGGAAAAAATATTTAGATTTCTTTGACTTTTATAAAGATCAGGCAACTCGCTAGAATTTAAATGAAGGTCACCTTTGCAATCTGTGCCATTGTGACTTACAATCCTTGTATTATGTTGACCGGTCCAAGTAGCTTGGCCTTTATATTTATAAGACCCATGGCCATGGAGCAGCAAAGACAATATGTATTTTCTCCACTATTCATACATCCTGTTCTGAGATATGTGGCTAGTTGCATTCTCTCAAATGTCAGGATGAAAGTGTTGATGGGAATCATTTCAACCATTTTCTGATGTAAATCCTCAATTTTCTGCATTCTTATTTAAAAATTCCTCACCCATTTCATCATTATTTATGTCATATAGTTCTCAATATCAATATCAGCAACCTATGCATTTGATTTTTCTTTCTTGACAGCCTCACATTGTATAAAATTAGAAATTATAGCAAAAGGGGATATATTGCCAAGTGTATTTCTTTATGGATCCATCTTGTCATAATTCAAAAGTTTTGATAAGCCATTGTTTTAAATCATCTTGGTCCCTAACACTAAGGATGCCATAGTTAAATGCTCTCAATTTATCTGATGAATACCAAAATTATTATGTCCATAATTTATTGAAATATACAAAAGGAGAATAAATACAAGCAGCTTGAAGCACACATGGGCCCACTCATGGTGAAGGAAAAGACTGCACAGGTGTGAGCAGTGGCTAGATTCTCCAGATCACACCTATATCAACCACCTTCACCTTGCCTTCACAGGTCAAATCCCACAGCAAACATGGCCCCCTTTGTTCTCCTCATATGAGAGGATGGAGAGCTTCTGATCATCTACCTACACCCCAGAATATGTAGGGAGTAATATTGTGCAATATGTGTTCAAGTATATTGATTGATAAAACATATATATTTAAAAATAAAAGATGGCTGAGTTTTACATAAATTACGATTTGGCTTCCATGAGTACAATTGTAAGTGTTATCTCACTGAGAAAAGCACTGTAAACTTAAATGTCTTACTACATTCATGGTACAAATCTTGAAAGACTTTTTCATGATATTGATGCATTGATATATGAAATTGTCTCGATTTTCCATTCCATCAATTTTGATCTCTGACCTCTTTAGGAATTTTCACCAAACTGATATCTTGAAAGCTTTAAAATATAAGAAGCCATGATTTTTCAGGTTTTATACTTTGAATTAGAATGCCATACATACATGTATTCACATATTTTAAATTTAAGTGTTGAATATTACATTATTCGATGGAAAATAACACATTCAGTTCAATTTATTTTGAAATCTCTGCTTTAGATTATGACAATTGTGACAATCACTAACAATAAATATCAAAATATTGTTTAAAGTTCACTGCATGATGTGTCACCATAAAAGCCTTAATTGTAATGAAAAGTTTGTTTGTTTGTTTGGGGCTTTACATCACTTTCAACATTATTGCAGTCATTTTGTGATGAGACCTACTTGTAGCAGATATAGTGCTGCCCCACTGAATTACACAGGTCCTTGACATGACAACCCACCCGGTCACAGATTTACAAGGACAACGGGTTAACCCTTTAGGCACGGGCCTCAGCTCATGTGGGAAATTGTATCATGAGTTCAATACCGGCACGGCCGGGGTTCGAACCCACAACCTTTGGATCACCACAGAGGAACTGGTGCTAATGAGCTGGTGCTCTAACCAACTGCGCCACGGCCCGTGGCCTGTAATGAAAAGATAACCGGTAAGCTTGTACTGGATGATTTCTGATGAATAGAAATGTTAAACCTCCGTGCATGTCATTTAGATATAAAAATATGCATAGTATTTGAAGTGAAAACAGTGATGATGATAACTTCTAATCCTGTCTTACCTCTTGTCCCTCATAAACAACTATAGGAGGCCCTGGAATCTGACCATTCATCATTAAAGCTAACTTTATTGTACTGTCTACAGTTGGTACAGTGGAATCTGGAAATATTGAGAACAGAATAATATAATGTTCCAAATATCTGTCTGTATTACAAATTTCTGTCTGCATTCTATTCGATTGAATCCTCTCCGAGACGACAGTTCTGCACAGTTTGTTTACATAGAAGTAAAAATATCAATCCCCAGAAATTATTTGTTATATCATAAGATATATAGACATACATACACAGACATACATATACAGACACATATATAGACACAACTATATAATATTATTCAATTTTATAATTATTATACAATCATTCCACGAAAAAAAGAGATTCATTTGGAATGTGAATTGTTGATACAGATATAGGTTTCAAAAGTTATGATCAGATAGTAATTAATCTTCAGTGCATCGACCAATTCTATTCTTTGATGGTAATGTGAATATGAAGAGTTTTCAAAAATCCAAGGAAAGCAACTTTCCTTTAAAGTTTTATACATAATAAAGACATGATTATACACTCATGATTATAATTCAAGAACATGTATGTACCTTCAGGGAGAGATCCGACAAATTCATGCACAGGATCACCATCGCATTCCATCCTGGAGAGTTGCCCTGGTTCTAATGCTTGCAGTGGAAACATATCGGTTATCACACCGTCCTGCTCATAATAATCAATGTTTGTATATCTCATCTCCAGTGAGACATCATATTCGCACACATCAGGCTCTGGGCCATCACACTTTGGTGTTACCTCGTTTAAATATCCAATATCAAAAATCACCAACAACAGATTGATTCCAAGATAATAGGCATTGATGCTCCTCATGTTATTGATTAAGGTTAAGAATTATGTGTACCTTCAAAAGAAAAATATATTATTGGCAACATGCTTATAGGAGTGGTAATCATTATGTCACATTTACCTAGCATAAACAACACGAAAATGAAGACTCGTTCTCATTTTTATGCACATAGAAAAATTAACTATTTAAGTATATTCCCCATTTTGAATAAAAGAACCAGATAAATTTGTGAAAATACATCTGATTCAGATATTCAATGATGCAATCAATTTGTGCTTCAATTCACAAATATTTTCATGATAATTACAAGTTTGTTACTTTTTATGATTTATTTTCTAATATTTTTGAAATCATCTTGAATGAATGAATGGTTGCTTAGAGGCACATCAACCACTAAGGTTATTCAGTACCTAAAAATGGTAAAAACATAAACGTTTATAAAATCAATATATGTAAATAATCTTACCAACACAAAATATCAACAAAATCCTAGAGCTCCACCCTTAAAATTTGTTATAAAACCCTATTTGGTTTAAAAATGATACTATCACAGAGGTATCTACAGTATCAAATAACAAAATTAATGTAAATCTTGCACATTAATATATTGAGTCCTAATTATATCAAAATCGATACATTCAATTAAAATATGTTTAACAGTAATAGCTCTTTGACATCCAATACATTGAGGCTGATCTTCGCCTTAAAGAAGATAGCAATGTGTCAAATGACTATGTCCTATTCTAATACGAGTTAAAACACTTTTCTTCGGTTAATTCTATAAGCACGCTTAGTTTTTCGAAGAACAGGCTTATTTTCGTGTAATTTTTTAAAAACAGCTGTGTTCCAGCGCAATTGCCACTTGGAACGCAAAAAAACCAGTAATATGTTTCTTGAACTCAGTGTAAGGAATTAGCATATTTATTGGGCGCTTATCCAATGCTGCTTTGGCAGCTTGGTCAGCAGCCTCATTTCCAAGGATTCCAATATGACTGGGAATCCAATAAAAACAAATTTCTTTATTTTCCTCAGTACAGAGTTTGTGAAACCGTTCAAGGATTTTGTAAATAAAAGGATTTTTCCAATTTTTTGCTTTCAATGCTTGTAAACAAGACAAAGAATCACAAAATATTAAAAGTTTTCGTGATTTTCGTCTCCACATGACCTAAAACAAGGTATAAAGCATGTAGTTCAGCAGATTAAATGGACGATTTATTTGGCAAAGGTTCCAAGTAAATATGATTGCCCTTAACAGCAGCTGCAATAGCCTTCTCATCATCAAATGATCCATCAGTGTATATGCACTGATATCCAGTGAAAATAGATTGAATTTCTTTATATCTATTTATATGAAGGGATGGATCTGTTGAACATTTCTATAATTCTGACATTGCTACATTAATATTTAAAGTTACATAGGTCCATGCAACTCTACATGTACAATGCCCTTATTCTACCATTGTTTGATTACTGTGATACTGTTTATGGTAATGGTAATATCGGTGAAATTGATGAGGACAGCAAGCTGCAGAGGCTACAAAACAAAGCTGGTAAGGTTATTCTCCATATGCCTTATGAAACACCAACAGCTGATGTTTTGACTTGTCTGAAATGGTGTTTTTACGACCCTTTCAGCAACTATGGCCATATCAGGTCGACTTTCGAGCCTTTTAACCAGCGTGAAAGTAACACTGCCGGCAGTGGGAGTCGAATTAACCCACCACCTCCCGTCCTCCACTTATTAAACCATTAAAGGCACAGATCCTACACCCTACCAACTGTGCTAGTGGGGCCGGTGAGTCGTCTGAAGTGGTTTTGTATTCAAGAGCGTATATTGTATCACAATTGTACTTAAATGTATATTAAGTGTATGAACAATTTAGCTCCTTATTACTTGTGCAATCGCTTTGCTGCTGCTTCACATTCATACTTGACCAGATCTAGTCTAAAGAGAAATCTAGTCAATCCAAAATGTTTTACTAGCTACTGGTGAGCGTGCTTTTAGCTTCAGAGGGGCTGTTGCATGGAACAATCTTAATGTAACTATCAGAAACTCACCTTATATCAATGTTTTTAAATGCAATGTGTACAGATTAATTTATACACAAAGGCCAAAGAAACAGTGATTTTATCCATAACTGATTTTATATTCTAGTCATGTTTTTAGCCATCCCTCCTGTAGATAGGTGTATATAGTATATATGTTTTATGTGTATTGTCAGTCCTGTATGGAATATATATTTTTAATGTATGTGTTTTAGTATGAGGTCTTCATTGGAAAACAGCTTTGCTGTAAGAGCTTCCTGGTGAAATAAAGGTATTTCGATTTGACTTTGACTTGACTTTTCTATTTTTTATTTGTTGGAATTTTGTAGAACAATTATCAGATGAGGAATTCTTGGAAAAAGGTTTGACCTATTGTTACCTATTTCGGTGGGATTTGTAATCAATTGGCCATTATAATTTAGATGTTTGATCCTTGCTCCACCTCCCTGTCCCAGTAATTTTACGCACCATATCCCAGCATTTTTTAATTGGTGAACGTGTTTAATTTAGAAACGTAATCGTTCCAACTTTTTCTTTTGCTTATTTTAATAAATTAAATATAACAGGCTTTAGCTCTTTTTATACGAAATTGGTGCAAATTTTATTGAGTTGGCTGTCGATTTAATTTTTTTAAAGCTTTTTTGCACTCCTTGACATCTTTTTTGCACTCATCATTAAACCAGGGTTTTTCTTTAATTTTAGAATTTGGTTTTGATTTGGGAATACACCCATCAGCAATGTCATACAATGTATCCGTAAAAAGTTGAAGAGGATGATCTACATTGTTTAAAATTTCTGGAGTATTAAAACAGGATGTTTGAAATTTGCCCAATCGTCTTTATGAAATTTCCACTTGGGGATTCGTTCGTCTGGTGAAGGAGAATGGTTATTTAAAATATTGGGATAATGATCACTACCCCATTGATCTTCCTCTACTTCCCATAGTCTAAAAATAAATTTGGAGTGCACATGGAGAGATCTATTGAATCAGATGTTAAAGAGCCTGTAGCAGGGTGTAAATATGTTGGAGAATCGTCATTCCAAAGGCACAAACTATCATTATTTAAAAAATCTTCTATTATACGTCCTTTGCCATCAGTATTATTTCTGCCACCCTAAAGATAGTTGTGTGCATTAAAGTCACCAACTAACATATATGGCTGTGGCAGCTGGGTTATCAAATTATTTAAATCTGTAATATTAAGTGGCTCACTAGGTGGTAAATATATTGAACATATAGTTATCGTGTTGCGCAGGGTAACCCTGACAGCAGAAGCATGTAAATTTGTATTTAATGTTACTTTACTTTGGGGGATACAGGATTTAACAAAAATAGAAACTCCGCCATGTGCTCGGTCCATAATGTCAATTGAACCGACTTTATTATAAATCACATCTTGTAAACAAATTACTGATGCATTATATTTTTAGGCTAATAACTCCAGTTCTGGCCTGTTTGCCTCAAATCCTCTACAATTCCATTGTATGATAATGCCGATAGCCATATGAAGAGTAATGAGAAAAAATATATGATTTAGCATAATCACTTGTTAAGTTTACGATTATGCTTTGAGTGCACAGCAGTAAAATAATGGTTATCATATTGTAAGGGGTAAATTTCATTGTCTTTTCCTTCTGTCAGTCAACCTTGATCATCTCCTCTTATATTACTAGGGGAGTTCTTACTTTTTTCTAAGCTAAGGTGACATATTTTATTTTCACTGGTTTAGTGAACATCTAGTGTTTCATTCTTGTTATCTTATTATAGATTTGGTTTGGGACATTCAGAAAAAGGAGAGTGATGGTGATCGAGTGGCTGATATTTAAATAAATAAATAAATAAATAAATAAATAAATAAATAAATAAATAAATAAATAAATAAATAAATAAATAAATAAATAAATAAATAAATAAATAAATAAATAAATAAATAAATAAATAAATAAATAAATTTATATAGCGCTGATATCAGACAAGTCTGTTCATAGCGCTTCAAGAACATAAGTTCTGAACAGGTGGCATTATTGAGAGCCACCAACCGATCGTAGGTATCACGAAGGGTGGCAACGTCATCAATGGGTGGCCTTAGGGCTGCCGGAGTGGCAGGGTCCGAGGGTCAGCATCAGATTTGGCCGAGCTACGTGTTGCTGGACCGGCAGGATGGTTCAAAGCCATTATTATAGAAGTTGGATACAAAGTAGTATTGACGATTGAAGTGTTCACGTACGATTCACAGAGAGGAATGGAAGTGAACATACAAGAAGTTGTATGAAAGGCTTTGAAAAAATCAAGATGTTGCATGAAATAGCATATGAAACACAAATCTTGCTCTGAAAAAAGAAGAATTTGAGAATAAATGATTAAAATATAGTTGTATGAAAGACTGTATGAAACACAAATCTTGTTCTGAAAAAAGAAGAATTTGAGAATAAATTATTAAAATATAGTTGTATGAAAGACTGTATGAAAGAGAAAAATGGCTTTGAAAAAATCAAGATGTCGTATGAAATAGCGTATGAAACACAAATCTTGCTCTGAAAAAAGAAGAATTTGAGAATATATGATTAAAATATAGTTGTATGAAAGACTGTATGAAAGAGAACAATGGCTTTGAAAAAATCAAGATGTTGTATGAAATAGCGTATGAAACACAAATATTGTTCTTAAAAAAGAAGAATTTGAGAATAAATGATTAAAATATAGTTGTATGAAAGACTGTATGAAAGAGAAAAATGGCTTTGAAAAAATCAAGATGTTGTATGAAATAGCGTATGAAGCACAAATTTTGTTCTGAAAAAAGAAGAATTTGAGAATAAATGATTAAAATATAGTTGTATGAAAGACTGTATGAAAGGGAAAAATGGCTTTGAAAAAATCAAGATGTTGTATGAAATAGCGTATGAAACACAAATCTTGCTCTGAAAAAAGAAGAATTTGAGAATAAATGATTAAAATATAGTTGTATGAAAGACTGTATGAAAGAGAAAAATGGCTTTGAAAAAATCACGATGTTGTATGAAATAGCGTATGAAACACAAATCTTGCTCTGAAAAAAGAAGAATTTGAGAATAAATGATTAAAATATAGTTGTATGAAAGACTGTATGAAAGGGAAAAATGGCTTTGAAAAAATCACGATGTCGTATGAAAGAGCGTATGAAACACAAATCTTGCTCTGAAAAAAGAAGAATTTGAGAATAAATGATTAAAATATAGTTGTATGAAAGACTGTATGAAAGGGAAAAATGGCTTTGAAAAAATCATGATGTCGTATGAAACACAAATCTTGCTCTGAAAAAAGAAGACTTTGAGAATAAATGATTAAAATATTGTTGTATGAAAGTCTGTATGAAAGGGGAAAATAGCTTTGAAAAAATCAGAAATATAAAGACATTTGAAGTGTTCATGTGATAGACTACTGAGAAACTGCACACGCGTATGAGAATGTCAGGAGTACACACACACACCCGTTTTTTTTACGTGTGGGAAATTTTTTCGTGGTTCGTAGTTCGTGTTTCGTTTTTCATTTTTCGTGGTTCGTAGTTCGTGTTTCGTTTTTCATTTTTCGTGGTTCGTAGTTCGTGTTTCGTTTTTCATTTTTCGTGGTTCGTAGTTCGTGTTTCGTTTTTCATTTTTCGTGGTTTGTAGTTCATAGTTCGTGTTTCGTTTTTCATTTTTCGTGGTTCGTAGTTCGTGTTTCGTTTTTCATTTTTCTTGGTTCGTAGTTCGTGTTTCGTTTTTCATTTTTCGTGGTTCGTAGTTCGTGTTTCGTTTTTCATTTTTCGTGGTTTGTAGTTCGTAGTTCGTGTTTCGTGTTTCGTTTTTCATTTTTCATAAAAATAACAAAATGGGTAGATCTTTATATAAAACACGTATATACTCTATATTTCAATATAGATATGATTTTCCAAAACCAGGAAAAGCCTTTTCATAGTTGGAATTTATGACAACATCTTATTTCATCATTGGCAATTACGGCAGTCATTTACAATAATCAAGGCTGAGGGCATTACAATACTACTGGCATGGGTATGTATGTATGTATGTATGTGTGTGTGTGTGTGTGTGTATGTATGTATGTATGTATGTATGTATCCTGACTCAAATGGTAGAAGAACAAGGCACGATTATGTAATATGCTTTGGTCAGAGAATAAAATATTTGTGTCAGAAAATAAAATATACAGAAATAATTATTTATTCCTTATGATATTCTAATGATCTAGCACAAATATAGTACCGCAATGTTCACGATTTATCCCTTGAAAACCTAGTTCAATTAGAAATATTAAAATCGTGTTGAAAGCAGTCAGAGCACATTAATCAGATAAGATTAATAGCGTCAGGTGATATTCTTTCAATGCGTTTATTGACAATTAATGACAATTTCACAAGGACGAAAGAATGAAATGCTTCAATATGAAGGGTCGGTATAATCATGGAGTAATTACTCCATGGTATAATATTGAGACAGAGGCAATAAGGTAGGAACAGCGTATGATCGCTGATAGCCTGTAGACCAGGGTCAGATAGGTGCTACAGTGGTCAGGGTTTCGACAACCAGGGTCTATGGTAGTCTGGGTCAGTGTTTACAGGTCTATGGGTCAAATAGACCAAGGGTAGATCAATAGATCTGTTTACACGGAGCTTCGCACAAGAGCTGCCATTATGGTTCACGCATGCGCACATTAAGCCGCATTAATTGCTGACTAGCTTAACAAATATATATCATCATTGATCTTCTCCTGGGTAGGGTTCCCACTAATGAAAATAAATAAACTATTAAGCTAATGGACATGCATATTTTATAAAGTAAGTGGCCTCTTAGTTTGTTTTCTTAATGTACTATTTTGGGTTGTTACAGAACAACATACAAAACAGTAAAAAATAATATTTTTGGGGCATTTTTGAATATTTTCAGATTTATGAGAAATCTGTGATTACTTATATGTTAGTACTCTGACATGCAAATGTTTCAAATCAATTTTAATGCAAATGTTTCAAATCATTTTTTTTTATTTATCCCACTTAATACGGTTTTAGATATAACTTTTTTATCAAATTCAAAAATGAAAGATAGAAGAATTATTCAATAGTGACATATATTTTCCATGTTGAGCATTGTCTTTCTTGTGCAGTCCACACGTCTTTTTCAAATTCCAAAGATTTAAAGATTTCATGAAAACAAATTTTTAGTGCGAACTCTTTCTTTTGCTATCTCAACACAAAATCTTCCTTGTGCGACATTAATTCAAATTCTTCCTTTTGCCATGAAAAACTACTCAATAGATTAAAGCTAAAATCACCACCTTGGGTAGGAATACATTCAATGTGTATTTAAAGTCATTTTAACATCTTTATATATCATTAATGTTTGATTATTACGGTTTTCTATGATGAATTCTTTCAATTATATTCTTCAACTTACCCAATTGATATTTCTGCTCAAAATGTTGCCATTCTCCATCAAAACAAGAAATTGTGGTGAACTCTCAGATGGTCTAAATAAAGTTATATTCGGAACTCACATATAGTCTAATTAAAGTTATTAATGTATTGCCCTGATGAAACAGAATTGTGTGCCCTTAATTTTTATAGACTGATGATATAAATAGGCATGGTGGCACGTATGTTTATGTAATAGGAACTAACCATTGCTTATTCAACAAAATATCAAGAACGTGTTTTAGAGCTTACCAACCTCCAATCAGGCCAAGTCCAGATTTATCTGCCGCTAGATGGAGTTGGCTGGTAGACCGACTAGAACGTGTTTGTGATCTCAGTCATGTGTCCAGGATCTCCAGTATTACAAAAGTTGTACATGACAAAAGGGAGAATTAACATTGCATATATTAAAAAACGTCTGTGCTATTTAAGTTAGCTTTTCAGATTTTCTATTTCTAGATGTTTACTTCACACCCTATGCCCATTACAGTTAAACTTATAGATAACATACTTTAATTAAACACTTTATTTCTTAATTCACAAGCCATATATAAATGTTCCATATTGATGTCTATCTGTAAAGTTTGTTACTTGTTCATATATGGATTTGACGAGTCAGAACTTCAATACACTCAGAAGAACCCTGGTCTTATTAGCTCTGCAAATATATCCCAGAGCTGACTGT
Organism: Amphiduros pacificus; assembly: GCA_949316495.1. Lineage (NCBI taxonomy): Eukaryota > Metazoa > Annelida > Polychaeta > Phyllodocida > Hesionidae > Amphiduros > Amphiduros pacificus. The sequence continues at coordinate 21,994,009 of OX439003.1, forward strand.
GTTTCAGAAACCAGACACAGTACTAGTTTCTCGTTACCAGCCAATAGGCACTAATCCGTTTTAAATTAAATTCCCCACATTAAATATGTTAAGAAGATTTATTACGGGTAATTGCACATACTGATTGTGGAGGGGACCGTAATATTTTATTACAATTGTATAGAGCATTGGTACGTTCTAAGCTTGATTATGGGTGTATGGTATATGGATCAGCACGTCCATCTTATATTAAAATGCTTGATCCTATACAAAATCAAGGTTTACGACTTTGCCTTGGTGCATTTCGTACATCGCCTGCAGATAGCTTGGCAGTTGAGGCAGATGAGCTGCCTCTTGATTTAAGAAGAGAAAAGCTTGCCCTTCAGTATGCTGCAAAAATTGCAGCTTGTCCAGACAATCCTGCCCATGATACTATATTTAATCCAAATTAGGTTGACCTTTTTGAAAGTAAACCTAATACAATACAAACTTTTGGCATTCACATCAAAGAATCTTTACAATCTTTAGATATAAATCCAAATCAAATAGCTAAATTTCAATATCCAGAAACACCTCCATGGACCTATGAAACTTTAAATATTAATGTATCCATGTCAGAATTAAAGAAATACTCAACCGATCCATCCCTTTATATAAATAGATACAAAGAAATAAAATCTGTTTTCACTGGATATCAGTGTATTTACACTGATGTATCATTTGATGATGACAAGGCTGCTGCAGCTGCTGTCAAGGGCAATCATATTAATCAGAACGTCTGCCACATAAATTGTCTATTTATTCTGCAGAACTTCATGCTTTATACCTAGCTTTAGATCATGTGGAGACTTTTAATTTTTAATTTTTTTCTGATTCATTGAAAGCAAAGGATTGGAAAAATCCTTTTATTTACAAAATCCTTGAGCGCCATCATAGACTCTGTACTGAGGAAAATAAAGAGATTCGTTTTTATTGGATTCCCAGTCATATTGGAATCCTTGGAAATAAGGCTGCTGACCAAGCTGCCAAAGTAGCATTGGATAAGCGCTTATACCTTATACAGAGTTTAAGAAATATATTACTATTTTTTTACTTTCTAAATGGCAATTGTGCTGGAACGAAGCTATTTTTAATAAACTACACGAAATTAAGCCTGTTTTATGTAAAACCAAAGGTGCTATTAGAATTAACTGGAGAGAAGAGTCTGTTTTATCAAGTATAAGAATTGGACATAGTCATTTGACTCACTGCTATCTTCTTAAAGGCGAAGATCAGCCTCAGTGTATTGGATTTCAAAGGGCTTTGACTATCAAACATGTTTTAATTGAATGTATCGATTTTGATATAATTAGGACTCAATATTTTAATGTGCAAGATTTACATTCGTTATTTGTTACTGTAGATACTTCTGTGATAGTATCGTTTTCAAACCAAATAGGACTTTATAACCAATTTTAAGTGTGGAGCTCTTGTTTACTTAGGTCACTGGCCTATTTATCAAGAACAGCGAAACATCAGATGGTATTTAAAGTCTTTTAAATTGAATTTATTTATACAAATTTGTTATGTCTATAACTGATATATTGAAAGGATTTTTTTGATATTTTGTGTTGTTAAGATTATGTACATATCATATTGATTTTATAAACATTTATGTAGCTGCACTAGAGCTCTCCGGCTTGGAACCGCACCTCAAGGTATGCCGTTTGTCAACGATAACCTCTGTCTCAAGGTGGGACCTCAGAGTAAGCAGCAGAATAGCCTGGTTATATAGGTACGCGCTAGATCCATACTGAGGTTGATCTTTCGTACTCTATGATCTATGATTGGTAATCGATCTCTGGTGCTCATCTATGATAGGCATCTAGCCTGTGGCGTGGTGGGCATGCGTATTGCTGTGGCTTTTGTCATTCCATCCATGTGGCCATGGTAATGTCTCTGATATTCTCTCATACATTGTCTATCATATACATAGTCATTCTGTGTCCCAAAATATTTGATAGACATGTTTAAATCATGTCTTGTATCAACAAGATAGGAAGGGGGGCTAATATTTTGAGGCAGAGATATGTCATTTTCCCTCTAACAATGTGGCAAATGATTTCTGTTGCAATAATGGGGGACCTGATCTTGGACAGGAGAGATAGACTATTCACATATATTTGCACATAGCCTCTGGACATTTTTCATTTTTGATGATTCTTATGAACAATTTCTGCCTTTTCTACCGATTTGGTTCATTTCACTGTTATAACTGGTTATGTTGTAAATCATATTTATTTTTGAAGTTTTTTTTCTTGTTTTGCTTTTTTTGGTATATTTGAAATCTGGATACTGTTCTGTCCACTTTTGTATGCATACGTGTTCCCTCTTTCTCTGGTTTGCAAAGTACCAATAAAACATTGCAGGTTACATTCTAGAGCTCAAAGGTTTTAATATCTTAGAATTCATTAAATGGTATTTCATTATATATAACCAATTTCTCAGAATAACAGAATATTTTTTACATTCAATTGGTAAGCTTTGCCTTATTTGATGAGTATTCATAAAATTAAGCTTGAGATTAAATTTCCTACTTCTTTCTTCGTGACCTAATAAATGACCTGAGTCATATTTCTATTATTACAATTATTTGGTTTCAAACATTTATATACTCTCCTTTGCATCGGGTTCAGTATATAACACCCTCTCCGATTAGCGTGCGGGAAGATATTTCACAGTTCACAGTTCACAGTTCATTTTTTAAATTTTTTTCCTAAAATTTGACTTTGCGTTACATTTTAATAAAAAAAAACATATGACGCAATGCTTCAACAATTTTCAGGGATTACTACCAGTGGATATATATATTGCCACAAAAAATCCCAATGCAAAAAAATAAATTTAAAGGTGATAAAAAAATTGTTGAAATTGGACTTTGAAAAAAAAACCAATATTATATATTCTGCAATTAAAGATAATTATGAGAGCTGTTTCAATGGTGGTGTCCTTTATAGGGATTCATCTATAGGGTCCCTAGTATCTTCCAGAATTTTTCACTAATTGAGCAATTTTTTTAAGGGGTTGAATTAGGAGGTCAAACATTACAAAAAATGAAAAAAATCTGTTTTTTTTGCACAACGATTTGTTTTTTATATGAGGGTCATTTCAATGTTGTTTTACTTTTTAGGGAACCATCTATAGGGTACCAAGTACTTCCCTGAATTTTTCACTAATTGAGCAATTTTTTAAGGGGTTGAATTGGGAAGTCAAACTTGTAAAAAAAATGAAAAACTCTCATAATTGTAATGTTTTTTTTGCACAATGATTTTTTTTATATGAGGGTCATTTCAATGTTGTTTTCCTTTTCAGGGAACCATCTATAGGGTACCAAGTACCTCCCTGAATTTTTCACTAATTGAGCAATTTTTTAAGGGGTTGAATTAGGAGGTCAAACTTGGAAAAAAATGAAAAATTCTCATGATTATAATGGATTTTTGCACAACGATTTTTTTATATGAGGGTCATTTCAATGTTGTTTTCCTTTTCAGGGAACCATCTATAGGGTACTTTTTTAAGGGGTTGAATTAGGAAGTCAAACTTGGAAAAAAATGAAAAACTCTCATGATTTTAATGGTTTTTTGCACAATGATTTTTTTTATATGAGGGTCATTTCAATGTTGTTTTCCTTTTTAGGGAACCATCTATAGGGTACCAAGTACCACCCTGAATTTGTCACTAATTGAGCAATTTTTTTAAGGTGTTGAATTAGGAGGTCAAACATTACAAAAAACGAAAAAAATATCAGTTTTAATGGTTTTTTGCACAACGATTGTTTTATATGAGGGTCATTTCAATGTTGTTTTCCTTTTTAGGGAACCATATTTAGGGAACCAAGTACCTCCCTGAATTTTTCACTAATTGAGCATTTGTTTTAAAGGGTTGAATTAGGAGCTCAAACATTACGAAAAATGAAAAAAATCTCATAATTTTAATTTTCTTTTGCACATAATTTTTTTATGAGAATACATAAAACACCCATATCTATGTGGTCACGATGCTGAGAGTCGTGGGTCTTCGAGGCAAGTGGACGCTGGAACTCTGAGCTGACTGGATCCAACAGTTGCGGGGCCTTTTAAAGGATCGTTGAGCATCATGTGTGTGGGGTTTGCCTGCGTGGCTTCCTTTTGCGACACTGAGTTTCACATGGACTCGTCTGCCTGCGTGGCTTCCTTTTGCGACACGGGGTTTTACGTGGGCTCGTCTGCCTGCGTCGTGTGGGGGAATCACGTGATCTCTTATGTCCGGTGAGTCATCTCTAGGTCCGGTGATTAAGGCAATGCATCAGCCTGCACTTGTTGACTTCACGCGGCACACAATATCTATGCATGATGTTCTGCCAGAGACCGTGATTGTCCATGATTGTCTATATATATTCTTGAGAGTCTATGGGTAGGTAATCTATGTCCTACACTCGGTCCCCCTCCGACTAAACACGTCCGCGTGTTTCAGACGAGAGTATATAGTTACATATGAAAAATTATGGGTAGGTAATCTATGTCCTACACTCGGTCCCCCTTCGACTAAACACGTCCGCGTGTTTCAGACGAGAGTATATAGTTACATATGAAAAATTCTCACTTTGCCAATCGCCAATGCCAAATGCCAAACCTAGACCAGACGTACAGAAACTAATTCACAAAATCAAAGTACTATGGACGTAGTGTACATCGAGATAAAGAACTACGCACATAGGTGAAAAACTTTTACACCAATTTAATACAACAATAAAATACACCAAAGGAATGTTTAAATAAGAAACATCACAATGAATTACAACCATAAGGGGAATGTATACTGAATGACAGCTCATTGATTTAAAAATAGATTTAATTGCAAAAATGATAAAATGTTGAATCGAAAATGAAGTAAACCTGTATGTTAATCAGAAACGAATTGACATTTGGAAAATACAAAACTCACACAGTTGAACCGCTCTTCTTCTGATAGTTATGATAGTTAAAATATTACAAGATATTACAAGATGAATCAGGAATAATTTGCTCAATTCATTGAACTGGAGAGAGAGGCTCGATTTGCTGAGTTACGGGATAACCTCCTTTACAGAGTTTGCATCCCTTTAGTCATAACAAACAAATACTTAAAGCAGCAAGCTTATCCAACTCCATTAACGAGGCGCAATTACTTAAGGTAACAGGCTCTAACAAATCCAGTTAATTTTTGATGTGGAGGGAGCATGATTATCTGATGAATCAGGAGCAATTTAAATTACAACAAGGAGGTTCTGCGCATGCGTTGAGAGTGGAATGGCGGCTTTCATTTGAGCTCCGATAAAATCGTCCTTTTTGGTCGATTTTCTGGGGTCTATTGCTAGTCTAACACCACATTCTCTCGCAGTGAACCCGGTCTATACAGAGGTCTATCTGATACCAGACTTTGCAAGCTCTGACGGCAGTATTCTGATTGGAAATCGCTCGCGAGGGCGGGATCATACTGTGTTGTCTTTGCGAGGCACCGTGCTCACGAGCTTCCACTCGTTGCTGCCTGTGTCGAGTGCCTGGTCTGTTACCTTATACCCCTCCGTATTCCAAACAACAACTTTTGCAGCTACCTTCTGCAGACTTTCCATTTTACGTTTAAGATAACAATCGTAGCTGGCCCACTATTTGGCCTCCCTTCTGCGATCATCTCAAACAAGCTATCAGTGCAACGTCTACCTTCCTTGTGGACTCCCTTTTGCCTGAGCTTACTTACTACCCCCACGATCTTTGTGGACCTTTGGTAGTTATTTGTGGGATAAGCAGCTACCTATAAGTGGCTCTTTCTTGCGTTGTTATCTACTTATCTTGCACGCTATCTGTGTCTGTAACTACCTTCAGACCTTATAGCAGCTCTGAGAAAACTTATCGTAGCGGGCCCACCATTTGGCCTTCCTTCTACGATCATCTCAGCTTTGTAAGATTTATTACTGTGTGGTTCAAGAATAAATCGTATCTGGCCTACTACTTGGCCTCCCTTTTACGATCATATTGAATTCACTCACGGACCAATATCTTTTTATTGATATTAATTTCATATATTCTGTGAACTGTTTTTCACAAATTGTCTTTTGGGGAGTATTGCTGCTATTTATAGCGACTTCCACAAGATTTACCTGCAGTCAATGATATAGTGTACTATTACGGTAGTTCATAATATAGAACGTGTCAAGCTCTCGTATAGCAGCTTATATACAAGAGATTACCTACCTGTTCAATGCTACACAATCATGGCTTTGTTTGTATATGCTCATGCTTCAACATATACGACAAGAATAGTGGCGAAACCACAAAGACACTTACCTTGCCTCACAATGGTATAGGGTCAAATAAAATCCTGCTGTGTGACATTCATACTAGCATCTTCACGAAGAATTCCTCTTTGAAAAATATTAATTTTAATATTATTCCACGTGCCTACTTCAGGTTGCTGCAGGAGTTGATCGCAAACTCAAATATTAATATATTTGAGTCTGAGCATGAAATTGAACTGTTCCCTGCTCAATTTCGCTTGGTGCTCGATACCTGCGATTACATAAAATCGGACACGCTACTATCCGTACATGGAGTGAGCATGCAAAATTGTCAGTTCAATTTTGTTAAATATACACAAATATCGCACCCAAAACATCTTTATTGGGAAAACATATTTATTCTGCCTCCTCGGCCACAAAAACATAGACTGAACAACAAATATGTTGAAAGTCCATGCAATTCGTCAAAATCATGCAGTTTTGGCAAAATTATCAGAGGGGGCGCTGTTCGTGGTAGGAATGTAAATAATACACATTCGTCTGCTCGACCATCCAATAATAGGCCTGCAGGGCCGGCTCCGACTACACGTGATCGCAACAGTAATCGGTTCAATTGCTTACGTTATAGTGGACAATCATCTTATGAACAAGCCACGCCCAACTATACCACGTGGTCTGACCTGACCAATCACAATGCGGCAAGACCTGCGGGGCCGGCTCCAACTACACGTGCTCGCTCTGCTCCACGTGGTCGGCCACGGATTGTAAACAAACAGCATTCTCGTATTAAAAATCCTAATAGAAACGGGAAGAAAACATTAAATATTGGATGTTGCAATGTACAGAGCATATCTAGCAAGATCCTGCCAGTAAAAGATTATTTTACTGAGCATGACCTTGATGCCCTGTTCATGACTGAGACTTGGATGCATGACTCAAATTCTGACAAAGTCAAAAGTGAACTTAAAGAAGGGTCACTTGAATTTGAGTCCTTTCCTAGAATTGGTCGTACAGGGGGAGGATTAGGGATTTTATACAAATCTGAACTCCCCTTCATAACCAATAGGGCCAACCAACCAGTAGTCACCACCATGGAGCTCATGGAGTCATCCATCACATTGAAGGGAAAAAAGGTAACATTTGTGGTGATATACAGACCTGAACCATCTGATCGAAATAGATATACCTACTCTGAGTTCTATGATGAGTTCACCCAATTGGTTGCACATTATGGTTCCTTTAGTCATGAGGTCATTTTCCTTGGTGACTACAACTTCCATGTTAACTTGCCCTTAAAGCCTGATGTCATTAAGTTTAATGACATCCTATCTACCTTTGATCTAACACAATGGGTTCAGGAACCAACCCATAGGTTAGGGAACACCCTTGATCTAATCATGACCTTTAGGGGAAATAAGCTCATGAAGAGTCACCTGGTAGATGAGTACCTATCTGATCATAAAATGATTAAGATTTACCTTGATATTGTACCTCCTAAACCCCCCAAAAAATCTATCAAATTTAGGAATTTCAAGGCATTAGATCTTGAATCCCTAAGAAGGGACATTAAATCCCTAACTGACAGAGACTCAACTTGGGAACATTTATCATTGGAGGACATGGTAAATTATTATGATAGGGAACTCACATCACTCATGGACAAACATGCACCAATTAAGGTTGCCATGGTCACCCAACGCAAACCTGTACCTTGGATGAGTGACCAATTAAAGCTGGAAAGATCTCTCAAGAGGAGGCTTGAGAGAAAAATGAGCAAGACTGGCACTCAAATTGACAAGGAGCTGTATAACTCTCAGAGGAACAAATACAACTCAATGCTTAAATCTGCTCAATCATCATATTTTTCCAACCTGGTTGAGGAAAACAAACATGACCCCAAAAAGCTTTTTAGAGTCATTGACACAGTCATGCACAAGAAAAAGGACACACCTATGCCCCAATCTGACTGTGAGATTACTCAAGCTGAGAAGTTCAACACATTCTTTCTTGAAAAAATAGAGAGAATCCGCCTGGACATTGATAATGCTCCATCTGGCCAAATTTCGCCACCAGGTGACACTGCAAACAATAGTACTACATGTCTGGATAGGTTCACACCCCTAACCATTGATGACGTACGGAAATTGGTCAAAAGGTCAGCAAAGAAGTCATGTGACCTGGATCCAATTCCAACCTGGCTCTTACTTGACCTCTTAGATGACCTCCTACCAATAATTACTTCCATCATAAATAAATCATTGATGGAATCAGCAGTATCGGAAAATATGAAAATAGCCATCATAACACCCCTGCTGAAGAAACTAGGTCTGGAACTGGTTGAAAAAAACTATAGGCCTGTTTCCAACCTAACATTTGTCTCCAAACTAACTGAGAGGGCGGTTGCAGACCAACTAGTCCCCCATCTTGTAAGGAATGGTCTTACTGACAAGTTTCAATCAGCCTACAAGGAATATCACAGCACTGAAACCGCTTTGTTAAAAGTGCAAAATGATATCTTGGGCTGCCTTGACAATAGAAAGGCAGTTATCTTGTTGTTGCTTGACCTTTCCGCTGCCTTTGACACTATTGACCATCAAATCCTTTTGGACAGGCTGAGGGATAGATGCAACGTCACAGGTCATGCACTCTCCTGGATTCGGTCATACCTAATGGACAGAAAGCAATGTGTGAAGGTGGGGATTCATAGATCCTGTCTCAAATCCTTAAAATATGGGGTACCCCAAGGCTCAGTCCTGGGTCCTATACTGTTCACCATTTACATGACACCCCTATCTGATATACTTGCAAAATATGGTCTGAGCTATCATATTTATGCAGATGATACTCAGATCTACATCCCTGTGGACCACGCCTCTCTCCATCATGTGGATATGAGCAGACACAAACTGGAGGAGTGTGTCAGGGAAGTCAGAAATTTCCTCATATCAAACAAGATGAAGATAAATGATGGAAAGACAGAGATGCTCATATGTACTGACAGATACAGTACTACCACCCATAGCAGTATCCCAACCACAATCAGAGTGGGTGACTCTGATATTGCTCCTAGTCAGTCAGTTGTTGACCTTGGTATCACATTTGACTCCAACATGGACATGAAGGCCCAGATCAGTAAAATGTGTCAGAAGGGCTATTATCACATCAGGAACCTGGCGGCCATCAGACATTGTCTAGACGAGAAGACCGCGGTAACACTTACCCATGCTTTTGTTACATCCACCCTTGACTATGGTAATGGCCTTCTGGCAGGTCTTCCTAAAACTGACATCATGAAACTGCAATACCTCCAAAACTCTGCAGCACGGGTAGTTGGAAAAATCAGGAAATTTGATCACATTTCAGGAAAATTAAGGGAACTGCATTGGCTTCCCGTTCATGCGAGAATTGATTTTAAAATTCTTCTATTAACCTGGAAAGCCCTTAACGGTAAGGCTCCGCCTTACTTACGGGATCTACTCCTGATTAAAGAAGGTGAACGCTGTCTAAGATCCAATGATGGCACCCACCTACAGGTACCTAAAACCAGGCTAAGGACAGTAGGTGACAGGGCCTTCTCATCTTTAGGCCCACGACTATGGAATTCCTTGCCTACTGATATTAGGACAAGCACGTCAGTCTCCTCGTTTAAGAGTAGGCTGAAAACTCATCTCTTCAGGATGCATGTCCTGAACTCAGCGCTATGAACAGACTTGTCTGGTATCAGCGCTATACAAATTTTATTATTATTATTATTATTATTACAACAATTAGGAAAGATTAAAATGTAACCACATATACAACAATTAGATACGGAATGCATTAGTTAAGCTGTTCGCAGCAACTAGAAACGGAATGAAATGTTTAATCAGTTCACAACAAGTAAGCATGGGATATTAGTATTAAACCAATTACAACAGATAAATACAGAATAGACTTATATAATAGTAAATCATAACAACACTAGGAAAACAAGGAGGTGCCAACGTGGTAAGAAATATTCCACAATCATATATTAACTTTGATAGTAGTAATTATTATTGAAAATTAACCTCAGCCAAAAATGAGATTTAGGGGAAACACATACAAAAAGAGCCATATGTCATGAAATTCTACTAGAAAAACAGATATGGTGAATCCCACAGAAACACTCATCGTAAGTTTTAGGTAGTCGCATCCGAAAAGGGTTGAATTAGGAGCTCAAACATTACGAAAAATGAAAAAAATCTCATAATTTTAATTTTCTTTTACACATAATTAATGTACTAATCAGGTCACCACAGTAGTAGATATTATGATGCATCCAGCAGATATGAAATGTCCTATAGTTATGATTTATTGGTATAAAGACCATTGAACCATGCAATCTCACCTTTTATCCTCCAATATTCAGGGAGAAATGATTGTGAACAAATTATTGAAGATGTTGATTTCATGGTTCCCACACCTTGACAGTGCATAATGCTTTTTCAATATATTAATAGAATGAATGATTATATTGAAATTCTATTCACAATAATAATGTTTCTGATATTTTTAAATGCCTATTGAGCTGTGTTCCTCTTCAGTAGAGTCAATCGAAGATATCATGCTATTTAAGATGCTGGTAGTCAATTCACTTACTCCATGACTTTAGAAAAGTCAAATCACTTGCTCCTCGAACTCAGAAAAGTGATATCACATGCTCCACTACTCTGAGAAGTCATATTACATGCTTCTTGACCTCTAAAAAATCATATCTAATACCCCATGACCTCCACGAAAATCATCACATGCTGTATGATATCAGAAAAGTCACATGCTCCATAGGAAAGTCACATCACTTGCTCCTCGACCTCATAAAGGTCATATCACTTGTCTCTTGACCTCAGAAAAGGCATATCACTTGCTGCACATACTCCACTACTACTGAGAAGTCATAAAACATGCTTCTTGACCTCTAAAAAATCATGTCTAATACCCCACGACCTCCACGAAAATCATCACATGCTCTATGACATCAGAAAAGTCACATGCTCCATAGGAAAGTCACATCCTTTGCTCCTCGACCTCATAAAGGTCATATCATTGTCCCTTGACCTCAGAAAAGGCATAACACTTGCTGCACATACTCCACTACTTCTGAGAAGTCATATCTCATGCTACACAACCATTGAAAAGTTACATCACACACTCCATGACTTTAGAAGAGTTATATCACATGCTACCTGACCTCTGAAAAGTCATATCACATGCTCAATTCATTTGGGAAGTTGTATTACACGCTTCACTACTTCTGTGACATCATATATCATGCTCCACGACCTGAGAAGAGTCATATAACATGCTCCACGACCTCATAGAGTCATATCACATGCTACCTGACCTTTGAAAAGTCATATCACATGCTCAATTTATTTGTGAAGTCGTATTAAATGCTTCACTACTTCTGAGACATTATATCTCATATCATGTAATCCACGACCTCAGAAAGTCATGTTGCATGCTACACGACTTTTGTAAAGTCAAATCACATGCTCTGCGACCTTTGAAAAGTCATATCACATGCTACATGACCTCTGAAAAGTTATATGTGCTCTACGACCTCTGAAAAGTCATATCAAATGCTCCATGACCTTTGAAAAGTCATATCACATTAGCCATGACCACTATAAAGTCATATCACATTCTACTTGACCTCTGAAAAGTCATATCACATGCTCAATTCATTTGGGAAGTTATATAACATGTTACATTACATACTCCAAGACCTAAGTTCAATTATAATATTTGCTCCACTGCCTCAGAAAAGTCATAACACATGCTCCATGACCTCCAAAAAGTCATATCACATGCTCCACAACTTCTGAAAACATAAAAAGGTCATGTCACATGCTCCAAGACCTCAGTGCCATTATCTATGCTCCACATGAACAGAAAAATTAAATCTATAAATGGTTAGATCGGAAAAGGGACATTGGGTAAATATTTGCTTGCTGACTCTATGTGAAATAAGTTGAGAATCTGTTTTGCTATGGCTATTTTCCCCTTAAAATTATTAGAATTTTTCACTTTTTCAGAAGTTTGAGCTCCTAATTCCTAAAAGGAAAACAACATTGAAATGACCCTCATATAAAAAAATTGTTGTGCAAAAATCCACTAAAATCATGAGAATTTTTCATTTTTTTCCAAGTTTGACCTTCTAATTCAATCCCTTAAAAAAATTGTTAAATTAGTGAAAAATTCAGGGTGGTATTTGGTACCCTATAGATGGTTACCTTAAAAGGAAAACAACATTGAAATGACCCTCATATAAAAAATCGTTGTGCAAAAATCCATTAAAATTCAGAGAGTTTTCATTTTTTTCCAAGTTTGACCTCCTAATTCAACCCCTTAAAAATATTGCTCAATTAGTGAACAATTCAGGGAGGTACTTGGAACCCTATAGTTGGCTCCCTGAAAAGGAAAACAACATTGAAATGACCCTCATATAAAATAATTGTTGTGCAAAAATCCACTAAAATCATGAGAATTTTTCATTTTTTTGTAGCAGTTTGACCTCCTAATTCAACCATTTAAAAATTGCTCAATTAGTGAAAAATTCAGGGAGGTACTCGGTACCCCATAGATGGTTCCCTTAAAAGGAAAACAACATTGAAATGACCCTCATATAACAAAATCGTTGTGCCCAAATCCACTAAAATCATTAACATTTTTCATTTTTTCCAGGTTTGACCTTTTAATTCAACCCCTTAAAAAAATTGCTCAATTAGTGAAAAATTCAAAGAGGTATTTGGTACCCTTTAGATGGTTCCCTGAAAAGGAAAACAACATTGAAATGACCCTCATATAAAAACATCGTTGTGCATAAATCCATTAAAATCATGAGAATTTTTCATTTTTTTCCAAATTTGACCTCCTAATTCAACCCCTTAAAAAATTGCTCAATTAGTGAAAAATTCAGGGTGGTATTTGGTACCCTTTAGATGGTTCCCTAAAAAGGAAAACAACATTGAAATGACCCTCATATAAAAATCGTTGTGCAAAAATCCATTAAAATTCAGAGAGTTTTCATTTTTTACAAGTTTGACCTCCTAATTCAACCCCTTTAAAAATAATGCTCAATTAGTGAAAAATTCAGGGAGGTACTTGGTACCCTAAAGATGGTTCCCTGAAAAGGAAAACAACATTGAAATGACCCTCATAAAAAAAATCGTTGTGCAAAAATCCACTAAAATAATGAGAATTTTTCATTTTTTTCGCAGTTTGACCTCCTAATTCAACCCCTTAAAAATTGCTCAATTAGTGAAAAAATTCAAAGAGGTATTTGGTACCCTTTAGATGGTTCCCTGAAAAGGAAAACAACATTGAAATGACCCTCATATAAAAAAATCTTTGTGCAAAAAAACAGATTTTTTTCATTTTTTGTAATGTTTGGCCTCCTAATTCAACCCCTTAAAAATTGCTCAATTAGTGAAAAATTCAGGGAGGTACGCGGTACCCTATAGATGGTTCACGAAAAAGGAAAATAACATTGAAATGACCCTCATATAAAAAAATCGTTGTGCAAAAAAACAGATTTTTTTCATTTTTTTCCAAGTTTGACCTCCTAATTCAACCCCTTAAAAAAATTGCTCAATTAGTGAAAAATTCAGGGTGGTACTTGGTACCCTATAGATGATTCCTAAAGAGGAAAACAACATTGAAATGAACCTCATATAAAAAAATTGTTGTGCAAAAAACATATTTTTTTTCATTTTTTGTAATGTTTGACCTCCTAATTCAACCCCTTAAAAACATTGCTCAATTAGTGAAATATTCAAAGAGGTATTTGGTACCCTTTAGATGGTTCCCTGAAAAGGAAAACAACATTGAAATGACCCTCATATAAAAAAATCGTTGTGCATAAATCCATTAAAATCATGAGAATTTTTCATTTTTTTCCAAGTTTGACCTCCTAATTCAATCCCTTAAAAAAATTGCTCAATTAGTGAAAAATTCAGGGTGGTATTTGGTACCCTATAGATGGTTCCCTAAAAAGGAAAACAACATTGAAATGACCCTCATATAAAAATCGTTGTGCAAAAATCCATTAAAATTCAGAGAGTTTTCATTTTTTACAAGTTTGACCTCCTAATTCAACCCCTTTAAAAATATTGCTCAATTAGTGAAAAATTCAGGGAGGTACTTGGTACCCTAAAGATGGTTCCCTGAAAAGGAAAACAACATTGAAATGACCCCATTAAAAAAATCGTTGTGCAAAAATCCACTAAAATAATGAGAATTTTTCATTTTTTTCGCAGTTTGACCTCCTAATTCAACCCCTTAAAAATTGCTCAATTAGTGAAAAAATTCAGGGAGGTATTTGGTACCCTTTAGATGGTTCCCTGAAAAGGAAAACAACATTGAAATGACCCTCATATAAAAAAATCGTTGTGCAAAAAAACAGATTTTTTTCATTTTTTGTAATGTTTGACCTCCTAATTCAACCCCTTAAAAGCATTGCTCAATTAGTGAAAAATTCAGGGAGGTACTCGGTACCCTATAGATGGTTCACGAAAAAGGAAAATAACATTGAAATGACCCTTTATAAAAAAATCGTTGTGCAAAAAAACAGATTTTTTTCATTTTTTTCCAAGTTTGACCTCCTAATTCAACCCCTTAAAAAAATTGCTCAATTAGTGAAAAATTCAGGGTGGTACTTGGTACCCTATAGATGATTCCTAAAGAGGAAAACAACATTGAAATAAACCTCATATAAAAAAAATCGTTGTGCAAAAAACATATTTTTATCATTTTTTGTAATGTTTGACCTCCTAATTCAACCCCTTAAAAACATTGCTCAATTAGTGAAATATTCAGGGAGGTACGTGGTACCCTATAGATAGTTCCCTGAAAAGGAAAACAACATTGAAATGACCCTCATATAAAAAAAATCGTTGTGCAAAAATCCATTAAAAGCATGAGAATTTTTCATTTTTTTCCAAGTTTGACCTCCTAATTCAACCCCTTAAAAATATTGCTCAATTAGTGAACAATTCAGGGAGGTACTTGGAACCCTATAGTTGGTTCCCTGAAAAGGAAAACAACATTGAAATGACCCTCATATAAAAAAATCGTTGTGCAAAAATCCACTAAAATAATGAGAATTATTCATTTTTTCGCAGTTTGACCTCCTAATTCAACCCCTTAAAAATTGCTCAATTAGTGAAAAATTCAGGGAGGTATTTGGTACCCTTTAGATGGTTCCCTGAAAAGGAAAACAACATTGAAATGACCCTCATATAAAAAAAATCGTTGTGCAAAAAAACAGATTTTTTTCATTTTTTGTAATGTTTGACCTCCTAATTCAACCCCTTAAAAAATTGCTCAATTAGTGAAAAATTCAGGGAGGTACTTGGTACCCTAAAGATGGTTCCCTGAAAAGGAAAACAACATTGAAATGACCCTCATATAAAAAAATCGTTGTGCAAAAATCCACTAAAATAATGAGAATTTTTCATTTTTTTCGCAGTTTGACCTCCTAATTCAACCCCTTAAAAATTGCTCAATTAGTGAAAAATTCAAAGAGGTATTTGGTACCCTTTAGATGGTTCCCTGAAAAAGAAAACAACATTGAAATGACCCTCATATAAAAAAATCGTTGTGCAAAAAATCAGATTTTTTTCATTTTTTGTAATGTTTGACCTCCTAATTCAACCCCTTAAAAACATTGCTCAATTAGTGAAATATTCAGGGAGGTACTTGGTACCCTATAGATGGTTCCCTGAAAAGGAAAACAACATTGAAAAGACACTCATATAAAAAAATCGTTGTGCAAATATCCATTAAAATCATGAGAATTTTTCAATTTTTGTAATGTTTGACCTCCTAATTCAACCCCTTAAAAACATTGCTCAATTAGTGAAATATTCAGGGAGGTACTTGGTACCCTATAGATAGTTCCCTGAAAAGGAAAACAACATTGAAAAGACCCTCATATAAAAAAATTGTTGTGCAAATATCCATTAAAATCATGAGAATTTTTCATTTTTTTTTCAAGTTTGACCTCCTAATTCAATCCCTTAAAAAATTGCTCAATTAGTGAAAAATTCAGGGTGGTACTTGGTAACCTATAGATGGTTCCCTAAAAAGGAAAACAACATTGAAATGACCCTCATATAAAAAAAATCGTTGTGCAAAAATCCATTAAAATCATGAGAATTTTTCATTATTTTCCAAGTTTGACCTCCTAATTCAACCCCTTAAAAATATTGCTCAATTAGTGAACAATTCAGGGAGGTACTTGGAACCCTATAGTTGGTTCCCTGAAAAGGAAAACAACATTGAAATGACCCTCATATAAAAAAAATCGTTGTGCAAAAATCCACTAAAATCATGAGAATTTTAATTTTTTTTCGCAGTTTGACCTCCTAATTCAACCCCTTAAAAATTGCTCAATTAGTGAAAAATTCAGGGAGGTATTTGGTACCCTTTAGATGGTTCCCTGAAAAGGAAAACAACATTGAAATGACCCTCATATAAAAAAATCGTTGTGCAAAAAAACAGATTTTATTCATTTTTTTCCAAGTTTGACCTCCTAATTCAACCCCTTAAAAAAATTGCTCAATTAGTGAAAAATTCAGGGTGGTACTTGGTACCCTATAGATGATTCCTAATGAGGAAAACAACATTGAAATGACCCTCATATAAAAAAAATTGTTGTGCAAATATCCATTAAAATCATGAGAATTTTTCATTTTTTTCGCAGTTTGACCTCCTAATTCAACCCCTTAAAAATTGCTCAATTAGTGAAAAATTCAGGGAGGTATTTGGTACCCTTTAGATGGTTCCCTGAAAAGGAAAACAACATTGAAATGACCCTCATATAAAAAAATCGTTGTGCAAAAAAACAGATTTTTTTCATTTTTTGTAATGTTTGACCTCCTAATTCAACCCCTTAAAAAATTGCTCAATTAGTGAAAAATTCAGGGAGGTACTCGGTACCCTATAGATGGTTCCCGAAAAAGGAAAACAACATTGAAATGACCCTCATATAAAAATCGTTGTGCAAAAATCCATTAAAATTCAGAGAGTTTTCATTTTTTACGAGTTTGACCTCCTAATTCAACCCCTTGAAAATATTGCTCAATTAGTGAAAAATTCAGAGAGGTACTTGGTACCCTAAAGATGGTTCCCTGAAAAGGAAAACAACATTGAAATGACCCTCATATAAAAAAATCGTTGTGCAAAAATCCACTAAAATAATGAGAATTTTTCATTTTTTTCGCAGTTTGACCTCCTAATTCAACCCCTTAAAAATTTCTCAATTAGTGAAAAATTCAAAGAGGTATTTGGTACCCTTTAGATGGTTCCCTGAAAAAGAAAACAACATTGAAATGACCCTCATATAAAAAAATCGTTGTGCAAAAAAACAAATTTTTTTCATTTTTTGTAATGTTTGACCTCCTAATTCAACCCCTTAAAAAAATTGCTCAATTAGTGAAAAATTCAGGGGGGTACTCGGTACCCTATAGATGGTTCCTGAAAAAAGAAAACAACATTGAAATGAGCCTCATATAAAAAAATAGTTGTGCAAAAAAACAGATTTTATTCATTTTTTTCCAAGTTTGACCTCCTAATTCAACCCCTTAAAAAAATTGCTCAATTAGTGAAAAATTCAGGGTGGTACTTGGTACCCTATAGATGATTCCTAATGAGGAAAACAACATTGAAATGACCCTCATATAAAAAAAATTGTTGTGCAAATATCCATTAAAATCATGAGAATTTTTCATTTTTTTCCAAGTTTGACCTCCTAATTCAACCCCTTAAAAACATTGCTCAATTAGTGAAATATTCAGGGAGGTACTTGGTACCCTATAGATGGTTCGCTGAAAAGGAAAACAACATTGAAAAGACACTCATATAAAAAAAATCGTTGTGCAAATATCCATTAAAATCATGAGAATTTTTCATTTTTTGTAATGTTTGACCTCCTAATTCAACCCCTTAAAAACATTGCTCAATTAGTGAAATATTCAGGGAGGTACTTGGTACCCTATAGATGGTTCCCTGAAAAGGAAAACAACATTGAAATGACCCTCATATAAAAAAAATCGTTGTGCAAAAATCCACTAAAATCATGAGAATTTTTCATTTTTTTCCAAGTTTGACCTCCTAATTCAACCCCTTAAAAACATTGCTCAATTAGTGAAATATTCAGGGAGGTACTTGGTACCCTATAGATGGTTCCCTGAAAAGGAAAACAACATTGAAAAGACACTCATATAAAAAAAATCGTTGTGCAAATATCCATTAAAATCATGAGAATTTTTCATTTTTTGTAATGTTTGACCTCCTAATTCAACCCCTTAAAAACATTGCTCAATTAGTGAAATATTCAGGGAGGTACTTGGTACCCTATAGATGGTTCCCTGAAAAGGAAAACAACATTGAAATGACCCTCATATAAAAAAAATCGTTGTGCAAAAATCCACTAAAATCATGAGAATTTTTAATTTTTTTCCAAGTTTGACCTTCTAATTCAACCCCTTAAAAAAATTGCTCAATTAGTGAAAAATTCAGGGAGGTACTTGGTACCCTATAGATAATTCCCTGAAAAGGAAAACAACATTGAAAAGACCCTCATATAAAAAAATCGTTGTGCAAATATCCATTAAAATCATGAGAATTTTTCATTTTTTTTTCAAGTTTGACCTCCTAATTCAACCCCTTAAAAAAATTGCTCAATTAGTGAAAAATTCAGGGTGGTACTTGGTACCCTATAGATGGTTCCCTAAAAAAGAAAACAACATTGAAATGACCCTTATATAAAAAAAATCGTTGTGCAAAAATCCACTAAAATCATGAGAATTTTTCATTTTTTTTGCAGTTTGACCTCCTAATTCAACCCCTTAAAAAATTGCTCAATTAGTGAAATATTCAGGGAGGTACTTGGTACCCTATAGATGGTTCCCTGAAAAGGAAAACAACATTGAAAAGACACTCATATAAAAAAATCGTTGTGCAAATATCCATTAAAATCATGAGAATCTTTCAATTTTTGTAATGTTTGACCTCCTAATTCTACCCCTTAAAAACATTGCTCAATTAGTGAAATATTCAGGGAGGTACTTGGTACCCTATAGATGGTTCCCTAAAAAGGAAAACAACATTGAAATGACCCTCATATAAAAAAATCGTTGTGCAAAAATCCACTAAAATAATGAGAATTTTTCATTTTTTTCGCAGTTTGACCTCCTAATTCAACCCCTTAAAAATTGCTCAATTAGTGAAAAATTCAAAGAGGTATTTGGTACCCTTTAGATGGTTCCCTGAAAAAGAAAACAACATTGAAATGACCCTCATATTAAAAAATCGTTGTGCAACAAAACAGATTTTTTTCATTTTTTGTAATGTTTGACCTCCTAATTCAACCCCTTAAAAAAATTGCTCAATTAGTGAAAAATTCAAGGTGGTACTCGGTACCCTATAGATGGTTCCCTAAAAAGGAAAACAACATTGAAATGACCCTCATATAAAAAAATCGTTGTGCAACAAAACAGATTTTTTTCATTTTTTGTAATGTTTGACCTCCTAATTCAACCCCTTAAAAAAATTGCTCAATTAGTGAAAAATTCAAGGTGGTACTCGGTACCCTATAGATGGTTCCCGAAAAAGGAAAACAACATTGAAATGACCCTCATATAAAAAAAATCGTTGTGCAAAAAAACAGATTTTATTCAGGGTGGTACTTGGTACCCTATAGATGGTTCCCTAAAAAAGAAAACAACATTGAAATGACCCTTATATAAAAAAAATCGTTGTGCAAAAATCCACTAAAATCATGAGAATTTTTCATTTTTTTTGCAGTTTGACCTCCTAATTCAACCCCTTAAAAAAATTGCTCAATTAGTGAAAAATTCAGGGTGGTACTTGGTACCCTATAGATGATTCCTAAAGAGGAAAACAACATTGAAATGACCCTCATATAAAAAAAATCGTTGTGCAAAAATCCACTAAAATCATGAGAATTTTTCATTTTTTTCCAAGTTTGACCTCCTAATTCAACCCCTTAAAAACATTGCTCAATTAGTGAAATATTCAGGGAGGTACTTGGTACCCTATAGATGGTTCCCTGAAAAGGAAAACAACATTGAAATGACCCTCATAAAAAAAATCGTTGTGCAAAAATCCACTAAAATAATGAGAATTTTTCATTTTTTTCGCAGTTTGACCTCCTAATTCAACCCCTTAAAAATTGCTCAATTAGTGAAAAAATTCAAAGAGGTATTTGGTACCCTTTAGATGGTTCCCTGAAAAGGAAAACAACATTGAAATGACCCTCATATAAAAAAAAATCGTTGTGCAAAAAAACAGATTTTTTTCATTTTTTGTAATGTTTGACCTCCTAATTCAACCCCTTAAAAACATTGCTCAATTAGTGAAAAATTCAGGGAGGTACGCGGTACCCTATAGATGGTTCACGAAAAAGGAAAATAACATTGAAATGACCCTCATATAAAAAAATCGTTGTGCAAAAAAACAGATTTTTTTCATTTTTTTCCAAGTTTGACCTCCTAATTCAACCCCTTAAAAAAATTGCTCAATTAGTGAAAAATTCAGGGTGGTACTTGGTACCCTATAGATGATTCCTAAAGAGGAAAACAACATTGAAATGAACCTCATATAAAAAAATTGTTGTGCAAAAAACATATTTTTTTTCATTTTTTGTAATGTTTGACCTCCTAATTCAACCCCTTAAAAACATTGCTCAATTAGTGAAATATTCAAAGAGGTATTTGGTACCCTTTAGATGGTTCCCTGAAAAGGAAAACAACATTGAAATGACCCTCATATAAAAAAATCGTTGTGCATTAATCCATTAAAATCATGAGAATTTTTCATTTTTTTCCAAGTTTGACCTCCTAATTCAATCCCTTAAAAAAATTGCTCAATTAGTGAAAAATTCAGGGTGGTATTTGGTACCCTATAGATGGTTCCCTAAAAAGGAAAACAACATTGAAATGACCCTCATATAAAAATCGTTGTGCAAAAATCCATTAAAATTCAGAGAGTTTTCATTTTTTACAAGTTTGACCTCCTAATTCAACCCCTTTAAAAATATTGCTCAATTAGTGAAAAATTCAGGGAGGTACTTGGTACCCTAAAGATGGTTCCCTGAAAAGGAAAACAACATTGAAATGACCCCATTAAAAAAATCGTTGTGCAAAAATCCACTAAAATAATGAGAATTTTTCATTTTTTTCGCAGTTTGACCTCCTAATTCAACCCCTTAAAAATTGCTCAATTAGTGAAAAAATTCAGGGAGGTATTTGGTACCCTTTAGATGGTTCCCTGAAAAGGAAAACAACATTGAAATGACCCTCATATAAAAAAATCGTTGTGCAAAAAAACAGATTTTTTTCATTTTTTGTAATGTTTGACCTCCTAATTCAACCCCTTAAAAGCATTGCTCAATTAGTGAAAAATTCAGGGAGGTACTCGGTACCCTATAGATGGTTCACGAAAAAGGAAAATAACATTGAAATGACCCTTTATAAAAAAATCGTTGTGCAAAAAAACAGATTTTTTTCATTTTTTTCCAAGTTTGACCTCCTAATTCAACCCCTTAAAAAAATTGCTCAATTAGTGAAAAATTCAGGGTGGTACTTGGTACCCTATAGATGATTCCTAAAGAGGAAAACAACATTGAAATAAACCTCATATAAAAAAAATCGTTGTGCAAAAAACATATTTTTATCATTTTTTGTAATGTTTGACCTCCTAATTCAACCCCTTAAAAACATTGCTCAATTAGTGAAATATTCAGGGAGGTACGTGGTACCCTATAGATAGTTCCCTGAAAAGGAAAACAACATTGAAAAGACCCTCATATAAAAAAATTGTTGTGCAAATATCCATTAAAATCATGAGAATTTTTCTTTTTTTTTCAAGTTTGACCTCCTAATTCAACCCCTTAAAAAAATTGCTCAATTATTGAAAAATTCAGGGTGGTACTTGGTACCCTATAGATGGTTCCCTAAAAAGGGAAACAACATTGAAATGACCCTCATATAAAAAAAATCGTTGTGCAAAAATCCATTAAAAGCATGAGAATTTTTCATTTTTTTCCAAGTTTGACCTCCTAATTCAACCCCTTAAAAATATTGCTCAATTAGTGAACAATTCAGGGAGGTACTTGGAACCCTATAGTTGGTTCCC